>RJWK010035650.1:0-22093 GCA_004363435.1 Platanista minor
CTGTTGTGGCCTCTCCCGTTGCGGAGCACAGGCTCCTGACGCGCAGGCTAAGCGGCCATGGGCCCAGCCGCTCCGCGGCATGTGGGATCTTTCCGGACCGGGGCACGAACCCACGTCCCCTGCATCGGCAGGCGGACTCTCAACCACTGCGCCACCAGGGAAGCCCCTGTTCCTTCTTTCTTTTTCTCCCTTCCTCCCTCTTTCCTTACTTCCTACGCCAATTATTAAGCATAGCCTTTGAAGCCCCATTTTGAGGAGATCTTCAGAAATGACCCATCTTTATCTGCCCATATACACGTGGGCAGTGAGTTGCTGCTGTCTTCTTTCCTACCAGCATCTCGCAGAGGCCTGTGTTAGAGCCTTTTATTAACCTTCACTATGCCTTTTATTAACCTTCACTAACCTCTACATATGCCTGACTCCCAATGAGACGTGGAGTCTCACCTTCATTTTTCTGGTCTTTGTTTCCCTAATACCTACCACAGTGCCCGGCTAGCACAAAGTAGGTGTTTAGTATACAGGCACTGATAAACTGACCAAATGAATGAATGAGTCCCTGCTGTGTGCTTGTGGTGCATTATGTCGTGGAGGACACAAAGAAATATATTTGATGGGAGGGCATTCTTCCAAATCACTTACATTGTGGAAGATAAAACATATACTTATTCCAAACAAATAGCATCCTAATAATAGGTTGACAGGAGGGCCCAGTAGTATAATGGAAAGAGCAATGCTCATAGGCTCAGGAGATTCAGAGCCCAGTCTTGGCTCCACAAGTTACATTTTCTATGACCATGAGATGTAACCGCTCTGACCCTCAGTTTACTGATCTGGAAAATGGGCCTAATGCCAATCTTAAAGGATTGCTATGGATATTAGAGGGAATGATGTATGTGACCTTTGTGAGTGATAAAGTGATATGTAAATTTAAGGTATTTTGTTGTCGTGACACAAAGCGCCATCTGAGTTAGCACAGGCCAGCAGAGAGGTATGGGCAGTCAAGAGTCTGAGCTTCTAGGCAGGAGTGGGCAAGTAATGCATAGGCAGGAGAGGAATTGAACCTGAGCTTCCAAGTCTAAGGCTGTCACGGATGGGCAGAAGGAAGGAGAGTGGCCTGCGTAGCAGCACACAGCGTGCAGTGGGCATTGAGTGTGTGTGTGTGAGGGGCCAGTGGGGAAGCCTAGTAGCCAGAGCCAAGGGTCCGCGAGATTACCCTCCCCATCAGGGAGTAGGTGGAAGGTGTTTAGGGCTTCACTGTCTCCAAGTGAGCTAAATCGCTTGTCCTTTTCCATATATACACTGTGATTTATCATGATGCTTCCTTCCAACAGAGCTGTAACTCACCTAGCCCTAGGAAATCCCATACCATTCTCCAAGCCTACTGCACCCTCTTCTGCCGTCACTGTTTTACATGCATTGCTCCCTGGTTGTGGAAATGATCATGGTCCTCTCTCTCGTGACTGCTCATCTTCCCAGATTCAGGTGTAGATCTTGTCTTCTCTGTTCCCAGCGGCAGCCCCTCTCGCCGCCTGTTCCTGCGCAGTCTTTTCCCTCTCTCCACTCAGAGCACTGTTCCCCCTGCCCTGGAGTAGCATTGCCAGCGTGTGCTGGGACAGTTTTTTTTTTTTGGTGCCTGTCTCCCCGACACGATTGCAGGCTCCTGGAGAACAGGAAGTGTAACCTGTCCACCTGTGACCCTCCAGCACCTCAGGAGCCAGTATAATCTGACTCCAGTAGGTTCTTGGTGATTGGAGGGTGGACAGTGGGAAGTAGGAAGCTCTTTTCAAACTCTGTACTTAATTTTCAAGAAAGGCAAGTCAGGTCTTTGCCGATAGGATCGGGGAAGGAGCGATTGTGCAAATGGAACGTGATCATGTGGACCAGTCAGCTGACTTGTCCACAAAAGCCTTTTGAGCCGGTGCCTTGTTCAGTCCAGTCCAGTGGAATGGCTTCAAACTTACTTCATTTGAGGTCGACATATTTTTTTTGGCTTTTGGCAGAAGTTAGTGATCATGTGGCTTTTTTTATTTGCAGTTATAAACATGGCCTCTGTTGATTTTATTTATTTAAATATGCGGGGATTTTTATGGTATAATTCTTGAGGATACTGGAAATCAATTGATGGGAGCACTTGTGTGAGTGAGTGAGTGAATGAATGAATGAATGAATGAAACAATTTTGAAACTAGCTGGCTAGGTCCCTAGCCTAGATGGCAGGTATTTCTGTGTTCGTTTTTCACCTTTCAGGAATGTCTACCATTCCCTGTGCACAGTAACTTCCTTGAGTGAATGTAACTACAGTATGACAACGCTTTTAAATTGAACAATTCTAAAGACAGGTTATTTTGAGACCAAAAAGTAGAATTTGGTGTCAATATCTGGTTTAAACAAAAAGGGGGGGAGGGCGGAATTCAGAGTTTGCCAACAGTTATTCAAGTGGTGGAAAACATAATGTGAATGGCATTCTTAAAAAATGTATTTTTGTATCCTTGGTTTTTATGAAACAAAGGGAAAGTGTGTCTGGAAGAGCTATAGTTTTTAAATTAAAAGGAAAGTAATACACTGGTGTGATTTAATTGTTTACCTTTGAAGAAACTCAGTGTATGGGGGTCTCCCTCCAGCCCCTCCTCATCCACAAGCTCTATGTTGGCTGTTTCCTTCATGTCACTGCAATGTGGGTTATTTTTTTTTTGGAGGGCACACGGTGGTCGGTTTAACCTACAGTCTATTCAGATTCATAAAAAATTGGCCGATCGATAACGAGTTCTGCTGGATTAAGTGAAATCCTGTGGGTAGACAGACTAGTCCAAATACAATCCCCACAGACCCCAAGCGAATATTCCTTTTCATTTCCAATATGCTGTGGGCACGAAGGAAGGGTTTAGTCCAAAGTGCCTTGGGGTTTTGTTCCGTCCAGGGTGTAATTTTTTCCCTCTTTTGTCTATAGCCATTTCCTTGACATTACTGAAAGGACTTTTTTTTCCTAATGAAGCATGAAAATTGATTGTATCTTGCCAGGAGGGTTCTTTCTAAGTCTTAAGATATTAAAGGTTTCATGAGAACCACATGAAGAATATCTTCCGGAATCATTTACATTTTCCCCTTTTGTAGGCTTATGTAACCACGCAGAAAATCTAATAATAAGTGTGCTATTAGCGTTCCATGTGCCGTCCTGCAGGCAGCCCGTGCTGCGGAGGCAGGAAACACCACTGCCCGGGGGTTGTGGAGAGCATTAAATTGCACAGTGTCTGAAGTAAAACCCTGTTGGAAACTCTGTAGCTAATTGGACAGAGAGTCCATTTTGGTCAGGCTTTTTTTTTTTTCTTTCTTTTTCTTTCCCTAGTCAGTCTTTTCTCTTGCAGCAGAAGGAAGCATAGAGGCCGTGGAATATATTCACAAGGGAGTATATTTTCCTAAGCAAGTAGCTTGAATTATTTTGATTCTCGAATCAATGTTGGTCTAATATTGAGTGAGGCCGACCCATATCAGAACAGGGCACAGATGGCTAAACGGGGGTTAGAGAGAGTCCTTAAATTATGAACAATCATAGGAGGGCAATAAACAGGAAAACAAAACAAAACAAAGATACAAACATTATCAGGGGAATTTACGCAGCATTTATTTACAAATCACAAGGAGTTCATACTGCCCAGCATTTCCCAGGATCCAAAATCGAATAAAGGGTTCCTCCCCAGAAACTGCCGTGATCATCAGGGTGAGAGAATGAAGAATAAAGAATTTTTAAATTCTCCTATTTTCTGTAACCAGGCACGAGGGACATTTGGTGGGCTGGGGATACACATTAGCATCTGTAGTAGATAAAAGGAATTGCAGAATCGTTGACAGCTGTGTCCTTAGAGACACTTTTCCTGCAGATATTTCCTTTGGACCCTAAGCAGCAACAGGGCTGTAGTTCTTAAAGTTTATTTGTACTTAGGGGAAAAAAAAAAAAAAAAGAGTTTTCTGTTGAAGATGGCTTAGTCATGGGAATCAGAGAAGTTGAACCTGGGCAATAATGTATCCTTTCCAAGTCCTCCTGCCTTCCTGATAATCCAGGAGCTTTCCTTAGTACCCCTTTCTCCTTGGTGTTCTTTCGATGTGGTGTTGGGGTCTGAGCACATCTGGGCTCTGTTTACTGGGGGTGGGGAGCTGTCCTGGCTTGATCAGCCTTTCTCATCCTCTGTGCTCTGTGGCACTTCTGCCACGTCGCCAGGTATGTGGGAGAGCGGGTGCCTTTTCTCCGCCTGCCCAAGAAGTGTTCTCGGGAAACAGAGTTACCAGGGCTCACTGCTGCCACGCGGGCGGTCAGGCTGTTTGCATTTCTGCACAATTCGGCAGTTTTCAGGGGTTCTGGCTAATGCTCTGCTCTGCTCTTTGCCTTGGAAAAAATAGAAGAAAACATGCAGGTTTCACCAGAGGTATTCTGTGTTGAACAGATGTATTTCTCTTCTTTCAAGAGTTTCTTCGTCAGCAGTTTTCCCGTAATATTTGTGTGCTGGGGTGTCCTTTTATCCCATGCAGCAGCTTATCTCCACGTCAGACAGAGGTGGGAGCTGCTGATCTTGAGGGCACATTTACCTTCCGACCTCACAGCATCCTTTCAACACTGCTAACCCGCGGTAGTGTGCCACTGTTGATGCATCACCATTTATACCTCTTGAGACGTTTTCTCTTTAATTGATGCTCACTCGGACCTATGATATTTCATTAAGGTCCAGAGGTGCTCATTAAAACAAGCATCGAAGAACGTGCTAGAGGTGCCTCATCACTATGAATCCAAGGAAGGGCTCTGTGGAACTTATTATAGGAGGCATTTATAGCTTGTTAAAGGATTAGTGTTGTGCTAAACCATTTTCAGGTTAATCAGTTGTGGGAAACCAGATTTGATGTTTAAGCCGACTTGCACTATGGTTTTATAGTAAGAAAAGTTGTTAAGCTACTGTTTCTTCTAATACATCTTCTACCTTGCTAATTGACTGTACTCTGCAATTTTGCACTTAACCAAATATGGTTTTGTCCTCTAATTTTGTTACCTGTGAGCCTTACTTTTTCCAACTGGTCTGTAAACTCCTTTTTAACAGGGACACGGTCTTTTTTGTTTTTCCCCCTGCCCCCGCCCTAAAAGCTTCTGGTATCTTCTAGGTGCAGAGCAATTTCTAAGGAATTTGTTTATCGAGTGATTGCTACATCTTTCAAATGTCATTACGATGTTGTCACATGGTTTACATCATTGTGATTCATGTGCAGTGTTGTCTATTTGCAGACAAACACTGATATTACATGTCGATGTGTAACTAGGTTGTTATCAGCAATAGGAAAAGCACTACGAAGTTCATGTGGACATAGAGGGGGGGATAAGCAGGCCTAACCTGGCTGTGTTGCCATTAACCTCATGAAGAATTTAATGCTTCTGGTGGCACAGTGGTTGAGAGTCCGCCTGCCAATTCAGGGCACGCGGGTTCGTGCCCCTGTCCGGGAGGATCCCACGTGCCGCGGAGCGGCTGGGCCCGTGAGCCGTGGCCGCTGAGCCTGCGTGTCCGGAGCCTGTGCTCCGCAGCAGGAGAGGCCGCAACAGTGAGAGGGCCGCGTACCGCAAAAAAAAAAAAAAAAAAAAAGTGGCTTCCAAACCGTCTCCCGGAATGGGCTGGATTCATCTACCCAGAAATGTGGGCAGGACTGATCAAAAGTTCTCTTTGGCATTTACCTTTCACACTCACCTGTTGCTAATAATTGCCTTTTGCTGGTGCACATCAACATTCGCATGAGGCAGACAGAAAATAAAATAACAGTTGTATAAATGGAAAACCCAGGGCACAAACAAGTAATGTTAGATCCTTTTTAAGTGGTGGCCGGATCATCTGTAAGTAGAACTGTACTGTCAAGCCGTAGTGGATAAAAGAATACAAGTGATGGTTGCAGATTTCCAGGACTAGATTGAGCCTTAAACAGAAGTGGCTTAGGTGGCAAGACCAGGACATCCACTTGGGCCTCTTGTCCAACATCATATCACATGCCCCCTTCCTGCCATAGAAAGCTCTCATCCCTACCTTCTCCACTCTACCCCAGCCACATTTTCAGAGTCTTGGCTATTAAATACTATCATAAGAGAGTGAATGGGTTGCATACACGGGCCCTCAGCATCTCAGAAATGACAGTTACTGCCAGCCATTGCCAAATGGAATCCACTTTCTCCAAATGGGCAGGTTTGGGGCTAAATGTATGATGGACTAAATGGAGTTAGTTACTGCATTTCTGTGTTGGAGGGATTTACCTCTTTGCAGTTTCTTCCTAGCTCACCCATCTCTTCCACCTGTGAGTTTCTCTCTCGTTCTCTCTCAACTTCTTTTTCAATCTCTTCTTTCCTCCATATCTTCTGCTTCTCTTAATTGCCTTTCTCTTTGTTCTCACTGGTATGGCCCTGGCTCTGAGGAGGCCAGGGACGTGGGAAGATCCAGGCTCCATGCCAACCTTTCTTCCAAAGCACAGCCTTCTCCTTGGCATTCATTGAGATGCTCAACTTTCTGTTTTTCTAATATTCCTTCCAGTTTTATAAAAGAGAAGTAGGTCAGGTTTGCCAGATGCCTTGACTGGTTGACTTTAAGAAAATGTGATTTAAGAAAATGTGTATCAACAATATTATGTAGGGATAACTGGCTACTGAATCTGGCCTGCCCTGGATTTAATCAAGCAGTCATCATATTACAGAAATTTTGCAATATCACGTGGTCCCGCAGAGAAAGGAGTCAAAGAAATGTGTACATTTCTGGGACCTCTTTAGACACCTGGGATTAAACCAAATTAAAACACTTCTGTCACTTCAGTTTAAATATTGGTGCTTTGAAGAACAGATCAGCATATTGTATATCTTTTGCTATCACGTTTCCTCTTACCTGACCAGCTGAAATGGGACTAGTGTTAATTAGAAATATTAACATCTGCAAAGATCATAAGCTTTTTTGGTGCAGCAAATCCTCACTTATTCACACATGCTTAGAGAAAGTCAGAAGCATAAAAGGAATGTAACTCCGTCATTTTTTAGTTCCCGTATTAGCTCATATTTAGCATACAGGTGCCTGAGAGACATTCATTTGTAATTAACGAAATATTTGTGTGCAGTTGGATAGTTTTAAAGTGATTACGGTTCCTTCTTTTGAGTGAGTGTTGTTCTTAGAGTATGGTTTGTACCATTCATTTTCTTTGCAAAACCGTTCTTTCCAGGTAGTGTGAACGCAAATCGAGCCCAGTTCACTCAAATTTGCGGTATTTCCCTGATTTCTGAGACTCTAGAATGTAAGCTCCCAGCATCGGGGACTCTGCCTTACCTGCCATCACATCCCCAAGCCTGCCTCTCTGAAAGATTCCAGCTGCTTTGGATTCAGTCAGTACTTGCTGATTAAGACTTAGCTCCATTAATTTTATATGCCAAAATTACTTATCAAGGGCTTTTGACAATTGGTTGCAAACAGTACTGTAAGGTTTTTCCAGTTTTATTTGGTCTTTAACTAGTTTTAAAAAATAGTTGATTCCATCCTGTAATTTGGATTATGATACAGTGTTCAGTGAAAGAAAGTAGAATTTAAAACTATGTATTCAGAATTATTCTAATTCTGTAAATATATATGGGTAAATATAAGCTTTAAATATGTATATACATTATATATATTATATATTATGTATACACATTATATATTTTATGTGTATACATGCCAAAAATAATCAAAATGTAAATAATGGATATATCAGGTTGGTGGGGTTGTGAGCAATTTTTATATTTTTTAAGTTTCTGTATTTCTAAGTATGAGCACATTTTATTTTTAGGTCAGAAAAAACAAAAATATTTTAGTTCTACATTACAAATATTAGTTTTGGTGATAACCTAGACATCTGAAAAAAAACATTTCTTCTCTCACGGCTGTCTCAACTTTTCTTAAGACCGTCTTTGCTCATTCTTTTTAGGACATTACTCAGTTTTGAACGTTTGCTTTGTTAGTTTTGAATGTTTGCTCTTGAAACCTTATTAAACCACTAGGAAAGCAGTTTCAGCAGCTTCTGTTCTTTAATAGAGCTGTACGTTTCAGAGCTTTGATTGTTATTAGTGAAGCAAAGAGCGGACCCAAATGAAAACTAGTTGCATTTAAAAACTGTGTCTGGCGGGGGTAGGTAGAGAGGGGTCGGGTAAGTGATTAACGTGGGAAGAACGGCTCCTCCGGAACTTGACGGTGGAAGCAGCAGCCCTGCTCTTCCCCATCTGGGTTGCCTGGAGCATATCATTTAACCTCTGCATCCGTTCTCTCTTCTGGACATTATAGAATTCATAATACCCACCTCGTGCAGGATTCCTGCAAGGAGCAAGTCAGATAATCACGTGAAAGTGCTTTGAATGGCAATCACGACACCATTATCACCACTGACATTCTTTCCCTGTCTAAAAAGGTAAAAGAGGTGAGATGCAGATGGTTTCTTTATCTTGGCACAGAAGTCAGGGAAATCCAGGGTTTTTCTGCTTTGCCCTCCAGCGTGACAAGTCAGAGGGTAAATATCAGTATTGCTGTTCATAACTAATAGCCTCATAGTTCACGACAGGTGATTTCTTGGTTTCCGTTAGCATTTCAGAGACCATTTTACACAGCAGTCATCCTTTGCAGAAGTAGGGAAAACTCATTTTCCAGAGCAAATAGTCTCCAGTAAAGGATTCAGTCCTGGTGGAATGAAATAAAGGACGGCAGTTTATCTTGAAGGTAAGCAAGACAGAATTTAAGCAGACGTTGGAGATGATCAGAGATGCTTGTGGAGGGTGGAGATTACTGAAGGCTTATGCCCTTTTGTACGTCTTTAAATGTCTGCAGTTGCTCAGAAGCCAAGAGTGAAACAGTAGATGCACCCAAATGTTAGAGGTTTACCCCACCTATGGGCATTCACCAAGTAAGTAAACTTGATCACGCAGTGCAAGATTGTGACTCTGCTACTCCATGGCGCATGCCTTTTATTTGCAAGGATGCACATTGTTCTTCCAAACTTTGGGGCCATGTCTAGGGGGACAAAAGAACTCTGTTGGATATTGGGTTTATTTGTCCTTGGGAGTAGGCAGAGATGTCACTGGAGGTGGAGCAGAATAGGGGAAACCACATATTGCCCATCCCTCTGTTACAAGTTTTGTTTTGAATATTTTAAAACAAGAGGAGTTTTAGAAGACTAGGTAGACAATTTGAAATTACTGTAACATAAAGGGGGAAAGCTTCCTTCTATTTCTAATGACCATAGCGTGATTTGTAGAAGTGAAGACTGTAGGCTGGGGGTATGCGGCTTCCCCAGGTAAAAGCAGTTAGTTTATTTTTTCTCATTAATTGAATTTACTGAGTTTTGTCAGTTTAGTAATATCCGATAGTTTCGGAGGGTTATTCTGTAAAAGCACCTGGGAGTGTGTTTTTACAGCTACAGTATATTGATTGTCTTGCATGCGTATTGAAATAAAGATACTTTTTTTTTTAACTTTCAAAAGACTTTATTGTTTCACTTTGTGTAAGATGCATAAAAAGCAGTCAAGCTTGTAGGATCCAGCACAATAGCTACATAAACCCCTTGGTCCCAACAAATATTCACATTCTTATTCCCCAAAGGAGCTAGTGATTCAACACTAATCTGAGGCTGTGGGCCTCATGGATGCCATTAAAGACAGAATTTTTAGGGCCTGTCCTAATATTCTCCCAAATTAGGGAAGCCTCTCATCTCCAGCATAAAACTGTACTTTATTTATTTTTTTTAACATCTTTATCGCAGTATAATTGCTTTACAATGGTGTGTTACTTTCTGCTGTATAACAAAGTGAATCAGCTGTACGTATACATATATCCCCATATCCCCTCCCTCTTGCGTCTCCCTCCCACCCTCCCTATCCCACCCCTCTGGGTGGTCACAAAGCACCGAGCTGATCTCCCTGTGCTATGTGCCTGCTTCCCAGTAGCTGTCTGTTTTACATTTGGTAGTGTATATGTGTCCATGCCACTCTCTCACTTCGTCCCAGCTTGCCCTTCCCCCTCCCCGGGTCCTCAAGTCCATTCTCTATGTCTGCATCTGAAATAAAGATACTTTTTTAACATTTCAGATACTGACTCATCCCCCAAATTTGAAAATCTTCATTTAGCCCTCTTTACAACATCAGTGCAAATTAATATAGTTTTATAGATTTATGTACTAAGATGCAGGTTAAGACATGTGCCGGTTAATGAACATAACAGGAAAGAAGAATTTCTCAAGTCTATTCATTCCTATGCCTCTTTACATTTTTTAAAAATTTTATTTATTTATTTTTGGCTGCATTGGGTCTTCGTTGCTGCACGCGGGCTTCCCTCTAGTTGCGGAGAGCAGGGGCTACTCTTCGTTGCAGCGTGTGGGCTTCTCATTGCGGTGGCTTCTCTTGTTGCGGAGCACGGGCTCTAGGCACGCGGGCTTCGGTAGTTCTGGCAGGCGGGCTCAGTAATTGTGGCGCGCAGGCTCAGTAGTTGTGGCGCACGGGCTTAGTTGCAACGCGGCGTGTGGGATCTTCCCGGACCAGGACTCGAACCCGTGTCCCCTGCATTAGCAGGTGGATTCTTAACCACTGCGCCACCAGGGAAGCCCTCTCTTTACATTCTGTATTGTTTAATACCTTATTCCTTGAGTATGTGTGATTTGGGATTAGATGTGCCAATTGGAAAACCTTGGAGGTTCAGAAATTCAGAGACATGTGAAATGTAAAAATACTTTCATTTAACAGATACTGATGGGCATATAAAATAGAACTTCCATCATCTATCTTTAGAAGTAGAAGATTAAACAGAAGTGTAATTATAATTAATATGCCAACACTTCTTCCCTGATTGAGACATTTATCAATGTTGATCTTTAAGCATTAGTTTCCTTATCTGTAAAATGAAGTCTGTTATGACCTCTAAGGTCTATTTGTTAACAGGATTAGGTGCAGTTCTATGCCATTCCCCCAGCACACACACACAAAAAGGCTAAGAAAATTAGACATTTATTTTTCTCTCACATAGAAGAGGCTGGGAGGTAGGATTTCAGGCCAGATATGGCAGCTAACCAGGCACGGGGACCCAATTCTATCTTGTCTGTTTTGCCATCTTTTGTGTATCTCTCATGTACAAAATGGCTGCTTAAGCTCCAGCCTTTACATTAGCATTCCAGGAAGAAGGAAGGGAAAAGAAAGGCCGCCTTTTCAAAGATACTTGCAAGAGGTATCATACCACACTTTTGTTTACTTCATGTCAGCTAGAATTGAGTCTCAGAACACCTAGCTGCAAGGGGGATGATGAAGATAAACCTCTCAGCTGGGCAGAGAGATGTCCATTCAAAATCAAGGTTTCTACTTCTAAGAAAAGTGAGGAGAATGGATATTGGGATAAGCAATGATTAGCCACAAGTTTTGAGCTCAGAAGGGCATGATTTCACATTTCTGGGAAAATTTGACCTACAGTCAAATTTTAGTGTATACCAAGTGTATAAAATCAGGCAACTTGAACTATATGCCTTCATTAGCTTTGCCCCATTTTTTTAGACCTGAGATTGTGTTTTCAGGCCTAGATCAGAATCCTTCGGTTGATTTGTGTGTGTGCATCAGAAACGAAATCTTTCTTGCAAGGTGCGATGTATATAAACACAGTCACTCAGCAATTTAGAGCTGCCCCATCTCTCCTCCCACCTCCCTCCCCAGGGTCAACATACACGATGTTATCCCACATTGTCAACACTGCACATGATTAATAGTGACAAGGAAATGTGTATGCTCTCCGTGAGAGTTGCATGCACCTGCTAAGGTTACTAATAATTGCAGCACTGTTGTGTTACGCTACACAGCTTGTGTGTTAAAACAGGCATGGTGGCCGAGGAGGGCAGGAAGGCCTCCCCCAGGATAACTGAGAGAGAAAGTCACTAAGAGTTACAACTCTCTGGTTTGGACTCTATGCGTAAGATCATTCTTGAAAGTCAAAGTGAAAAAAGAAATCACACGTTTGTACTTTTTAAAGTCAGTCCTCCATTTTAGTAGCTAATTAAAACCAGGACTCTTCTATTCTGAGCCAGAATCTCCACAGGATGTTTGTGAATATATTACACGTGGGATGCTTGGAGGTTTGGGTCTGTTTTATTCAGTGCGTTTATATTTTTAAGTGTCTCTGAGATTCTTGATCAACCCACAACATCCAGGAGTCGCTTTTGTTATATTCTATATTCTAAGTCCGTTTGTGCTCCTCATTATAGCAAAGAGGTCAGCACATAGGATGCCAGAACCCGAGTTTAGCTAGGTGGAGGGTTCTGAATTAATGTGGTATAATGTTGTTTCCTAGGAAACTGCCAGTATCTGGCTAGCCTCCAGGAAGACATGTGGTCAGGCAGGTGGAGGTGGAGGTAGTAGCATTGTCATTATTGCTGTTGTTGTTGTTGGGTTTTTTTTAATAGATCTTTCTTGAAGTATAATTGCTTCACAATACTGTGTTAGTTTCTGTCGTATACCAAAGTGAATCAGCCGTATGTATACATACATCCCCATATCCCCTCCCTCTGGAGCCTCCCTCCCATCCTCCCTATCCCACCCTGCTAGGTCATCACAAAGCACCGAGTTGATCTCCCTGTGCTATGCTGCTGCTTCCCACTAGCTAACTGTTTTACATTCAGTAGTGTATATATGTCAGTGCTACTGTTTTTAACAGGCAGACATGTCATGAAAACTCACCACAAAGGTCCCCTTTCCATATCAACAAGGCTTCATAGGGAATAAAAGGTAGACATCTGAGGGTTTTTTGTTGTTGTTGTTGTTTTTAATGTTGCTATAGGTCCAACCAAGATTTAGCTACAAAAATAAACATAATCCCTGACGCTGAGAAGAGGTCAGAATGAGTTGTAAGTCAGGGGAACAAATAAGTAAGCTGACAATAATTTTTTTTCACTTTGGTGTCGATGGGGATGGTGCACACGGGGGACTCTGAATGGACCCATCACAGGCAGGTATGTAAGTGGAGGTGATTACTATCTAGACTCAGCAGTAATTCTACACCAGTGCAGAGAAGCAGCAGGAAGTTTCTACAGCAGGAGGAAGGGAAGGTCAAGAAAGGTAATTATTAAATATGAGATCATTTCAGGTTTTGTGGATGCGGTAGGATTTCCATTGTCTTACCTAAACGCTGCTTGTAAACAGTTTGCAAGTTTGAACGTACTCTTTGTAGTCAGTGCTACGAATTGATTAGAATTGGGAAACCGATGAGAAATACTTTGTCAAGAGGTTTTCTAATAATGTTGTGATTTTCTTCCAGTCACAGATCTAGGGAGGTTGAGCCCCTGTAATGTCATTTTGTTCTGTTTTGGGTTTTTTTTTGCGGTCCGCGGGCCTCTCGCCGTCGTGGCCTCTCCCGTGGCGGAGCACAGGCTCCGGACGCGCAGGCTCAGCAGCGGCCGTGGCTCCCGGGCCCAGCCGCTCCGCGGCACGTGGGATCTTCCCGGACCGGGGCGCGAACCCGTGTCCCCTGCATCGGCAGGCGGACTCTCAACCCCTGCGCCGCCAGGGAAGCCCTGTAATGTCATTTTGATGTTTCTCTAGTATAAAGCAGAAGGAAGAATAAGCACTTTGAAAACCAATAGTGCAGTGTTACTCCTCCTTGTTATACTGTTTTTAAAAACTCCGTGCTGATTTATGACACACCTGTGTTTTAGATCCACAACATGCACACCCGTAGCTTTGCACCATCGTGCTGGGAAGATTCGGGGCAGTAATCATCAGTCGTGCCCTCTGTCCCCACTTCCTGTTGGGAAGCTCTTTGAAGGAGACAAGGCACCAGGTCATATTCTACTTCATATCCCATGACCCTGTTGTTCTTCCCGGTTCATACACTGTTTGTTGAATGATCTCAATGAATGGGTCACTTTCTGATGAATAGTGGGGTGTAAATAGAAGATTATACTCATGAACAGCATGGTGTTCATGCAGTGCCACACTTCTGTTGGACTACTGGGGGATAACCATGCCTTTGTCTTACAACCTAAAAATATCCAGAACTTTGGCATGAAATCATTTCAAAAATGGTGCCCGCCCCCAACTTCATCAAATACGAGGAATTCAACTTGGGGGAGTTATTTTTTGTAAATAAGGTACTTCTGATAGTCTGACTTCAGTTTTATCAGCTGCCCAAGGGCCAAAGTGTTGAGTGTAATTAAAATACCAGGAGGTCTTCAGTCATCATTCGAGATCCACCTTTTAATAGACTCTGGGTGGTGGATTTAGTAAACGGAACAGTTTTAAGCTCTGAGCTTGGAAATTAAAGCCATCTCCTGCTGCCAAATGTGTTGTCTCATGATCAGAATGATTTCTAGGGCCTGCTTGATGTAGATGCCCCGAGAAACTCCCACTGACGTGGCCATATCAGGTTGTTACTGTATTTCACAGTCACTTAATAGAGAGATTTCACCAGATGTCATGACCCTAACTAATATTTATCCGTTAACTCTTGTTCTGGTACGTATCTCAGCAGGCCCCCCAATTACATCATGTCACCCTTTGCCTGGGGAGAAATGAAAAGTTGACAAACTCACTCCTGCCTCCACTCCCCACCCCAAGTGAATCCAATAAACAAACTAGACTGGAGAAAGGAGTGGCTAAGAGGAGGGAAAAATGGGTAAAATTCGAGAATGCAGTGAAAACCAGCTAGTTGTAAATGGTGGAGGTGGAAACATACCGGCCAGTTTTGCTCCACTTTAAAAATCTCAGAAAGAACTCAGTTCTCTGTGTGGAGGAGAAATTTTGCCTTCTTCTGTGGTTAGACTGACCGTGTTGAATAGATCAGTTCACATCAAAGAGCATCAATTTTTGCTAATTTAAACCCTGGCATAAGTCCCATTTCAAACTTTATTTACTCATACTGGAAACTTGAATTGACCCCGAATTTTGTTTCGCATCTTTCAGTGGCACGTGGGGCACCAGAATCGCCCAGTCAGCCAATGTTATTAAATGCTCAGGATTATTATGAGACATGATACTTAGCACATCATGGAATTGACTTGTGTAACAGATACTTAGCGTGTGCCTATCGAGTATGTCAGGCACTATGCCAGGGCATTAGGGTTGGGGAAAAGAAAGACATCTGCTTGCCCTCAGGGATCTTAGAGTCTTGAGGTTTTCTGTGTCTTTCCACTTGTAATTCTGAAGCTGAACGGCCAACTGACATCTAATAAGCATCCATTTTTCCAGAAAAACTCCTATTAAGGATGAAATAATGTAGTAAGGATGATGAGAAAAATAGGCAGGGGTGGGACAGAAATGGGGGAGATAACAGTTACAAAGGAATTACACACATACATGTTATATAGCTCTGTACTTGTACCTATGAATCATCTCATTTTATCAAATATTATAATGGCAACTAGGGGAGTGCTTACTTAAATGAGACTTTCCATATAAAACACTAGCATGTAGTAAGTGCTTTATACATATTAGCTATTATTCCTACTTCTTGTTAATACATTGTAGACACTCAGTAAAGGCTTGTTAGTGAATGAATAGGGGATGAAATTAAGTGCTAGAATTTAAGCCTGTCCATAAACTGAGTATAATATCTATATGAGTAGAGAACCTTGTATGAGTGAGAGTAAGATTTCCACGTTATATCCTGACAAAAGTGATCTGAAATCTTAGTTTAACTGCATAGGCTTCAGACATGTTTATCCAACATCACCCTCCATTTAAAAAAAAAAAAAAAAAATGACAGCAGCACCTCCACGATGCTGCTGTCAGGAAGAGGCAAGGAAAGTATCCTTCTGTTTCACTCCAGAGGGGAAAGGTGATAATAGGAGAGGGACCAGGCAGGAGTGAAGTGATGATGGTGGTGATGGAGGCCAAGGCAGTGGGAGGGGGGAGGGTGGGAACCAGGACCAGGATGAGAAAGTGTGGGCCTTTGAAGACAGGGCTAACAGGTGGACACTTGAGTGACTTCCCGGGAATGTCTCCCGATGGCAGCGCTATCCTTTATCTGAAGTGCCCAGACTAGAGCTAGCTTCTTGCTTTCGGGGCGTAATGCTCCAGATGTTTACAAATAGTTTTGAGAGCCGGGCCTCGGATCCTGTCCACTCAGGAGATCTAGTTGCGTTGTTTCTCCATCGTCACAAGCTGATTAACGATGGGGGGCGGGTAGGCAAGAACGGCCTCCGTTGCCTTCGGTTTGTGCACTGGTTTGAAGCAAGCTTTTAGCAGTTCTGCAGGGCATGAGGTACTGAAAGTCTGCAGGAAGGCTGACTTGGCCAGCTTATTACAGGGAACCTAAGGGCATCCACAAGTCAGACCAGGAAGGTGCAGGGTAAAGGAAGCCATTGAATTTTCTAGTGTCACCCAAATTCACCAGGTAATTATGCAATGTGATACTGCTTTCTTATGGCTGTGGGCACACAGCCTCGGTAAAGGTGAAGCACTTTAAGTGAATGACTCCTAGGAGTCCAGAAACATTGATCCTTTAGGATCAGAAGATCCTCACTCAAGTATGGCCTCACAGGAAATTCCAATAGGAGCATTCGTGCAGTGAGTTCAAACTGGACGACTGAATTGTGGGTCTGACATTAAGACAACAGGAGGAATGGAGGAGGAGAAATTTGGCAAGAGAGAGAACAGTGGAATCTTCTGGGAGTAAAATTTATTCCTGAACATTAAAAAAAAAAAAAAAAAAATCTACAAAATAAAGTCCAGAGTCGTCTTGTTTATACCCTCAGTGCTGTAATGTCCTTTTCATTAATTTGTTTATACAAGTTTTAGGGGCCAGTTACATTTTTTTGCCTACAATCCACATTTACTTCCAGAGTGCTGCCCTTGAGACAATCCATCAGGAATTTCCTCAAGGCTCTGGAAGAGGGGTTAAAAGGCTTACTTTAAAAGGTGGGTGTGTATGTGCAAACTACGTTTGTTTTAAAGAGATCTTAAATGCTGTAGAAATAACTATCCATGTGCACGAACCAACATAATTAATACCAAATGGTGCAGTATCCTTTTTGTGTCCTGTTTCAGAGCAGAACTTGAGTGAAACATTAAGTTCTATCTCCTCTCTTTTTCCCCCACGTTACTCTGGATTTTATAATCATCACTAGTACCCTATTGGCTATGAAGTCAATGTCCCTGTATAGAGCCATCTTCCTAACTTTTCTTGCCTCTCGGATGCTTCATGGCTTTGGGTATTACATTACTTGCTTTCCATAGGGGCCCAGAGAAATATTAACTATTGATCGTTTTAATTACCTAAAATAAATGCCTGTTGTAAATGTACAACAACATTGAAGAAGCTGCTAGCTACATGCAGCCTGGTCCCTGGGAGTCATTTATCTTAGAATAGGTAAAGACGTTCTCACATGCTGTTCTGAAACTTCTTACCCTGGTGGGTTGGTCCATCACACATTGACAGGGCTGTTCTAGAATCCAGTTTTCGACTTTAGGGAAGGACTCCAGTGATGTGTTGGGATGATGGAGACAGGACTGTGTGTGCCTGTGTGTGTGTAGCGGGGAGGGTGTGGTCCTCCACTGTCTCTCTTCAAATGTAAACCTGCGTGCTCATGTTACTAATAACGATTTGCATTACCTCTCACCAAGTTTGCCATCAGAGGAGTTTGAGACTGGCTAAAGGGCTCCCATGAATGAGCCTTAGGCTTAAAAGTCCGTTGAAGAGGGAGCAAACCACAAGAACAGTGTTTTCCAAGAGGTTTACTTCCCCTGAATTGAAACCTAATCATGTTCCCTGGCTCTCAGGGCACTTGTACAAAGCCCATCTGTTTATTCAAGCACTTGCTTGATGATGTGGGAGGCTCAGCCAGTATAATGCCAGGCATGAGGTTTCCAAATGCTGAATATGTTATTCAAGGACATTATTTCCCACTGACATACATAAATTTAAAATAAGATAATCAATAATGCAAATGTAGCCATTAAATATAGGACCTGGAGAACACATTCAAGATGTCACCTAGTACATATATCCATTCTCCTCCTTTAAAGTAGGACTATAAAACAGTTCTTTTTGAAGTCATCTGCAGTCATACAGTTTAAGCCAATGGTCGTTAACCGGGATTCTGAGTCAGTATCTTTTAGAAGAAGCTCACCAGTGCTTCTGATGTTCAGCATGGACCGAGAACCACTGGTCTAATCAGTGGCCTTTCTTAGTTCATGTCTTACTCAGTTTCTCAGCTCCGTTTAGTAGAGTTAATATCTTAGTTTTCTCCCACCTTCCTGACCACTTTTCCTCTGTTGAGGAAAAGTGGTCAAGAAGGTGTTTGCTCTCCTTCCTTGTCTACTGTCCTCCTTTTAGTGTATCTCTCTCAGCCTCAGCGTCCCTCTTGGGCTGTTAATTAGTACTGCTTTTGAAATCCTGGTCCCCTCACCTGCTCTCTGTCCTCCCAGTTGAGTCTTGGAGGACAGAGAGCCATGTAACGCTGTCATGGAGCCATGTAAAGCTGAATGAGTCTTAAACTGATGATCCTCTCCTCCTCCAGAGTAACATCCTTCCTATTTCATTCATCATCCGATAGCATTGTGCCCTTCTTTTTTTGTGTTTTTGTTTTTGTTTTGTTTTTTGCGGTACGCGGGCCTCTCACTGCTGTGGCCTCTCCCGTTGCGGAGCACAGGCTCCGGACGCGCAGGCTCAGCGGCCGTGGCTCACGGGCCCAACCGCTCTGCGGCATGTGGGATCTTCCCGGACCGGGGTACGAACCCGCGTCCCCTGCATCGGCAGGCGGACTCTCAACCACTGCGCCACCAGGGAAGGCCAGCATTGTGCCCTTCTTATTCCCACTTGAGCGCTCTGGATTCCTTTGGCTTAATTCGGTCAGTCACTGAGCCTTGCTAATTCTTCTCACCTCTCTTCCACACTCACCGTTGCTCCTTTAGCCTAGACCCCAGGAACCTTCTGCACAGGGAGATGGGCATGGAGGGAAAAGTGTAATGGAGTAGGAGTTGGAGGGACTGAATTCTTGTCCTAATTCTGCATTTCATTAAAACACACAACAGGGCTACATGACCTTGGTAATAATACCCATGATGTCTCTAGGTGTCAGTTTTGCCACCTATAAGATAAGAAGTGTATAAATGGAATAACTATAAAAAAATATACACCTATGTGGAATTTGTATAAATTCCATATTGATTTGGGTTTCTTGGCTTTAGGCTGAAACTAGCATTTAAGGATGCTGATGAAAAAGATAAAAAGAGACGGTATTATACACCATTTCACAGTCACACACGACCCTTTATATTAGTCGATTCCATGATTCCTGCTCTCTGAATCTAGACCTCCAGAATATCAACACTAAATGCATATATTTTGGGGGTTTTTTTAGTGTGCTTCCTGAATACAGTCAAAATTTTGTTTCCTTAAATTTATCTTCTCCAAAATGTTTGACAAATACTTAATTTAAAAACCAGCTTGCTGTCTTTGAGCTACTGTTAGAAGAGAAACCTGCTCCAAAAGAAGTCTGTACATAGTTAGTATGCTAGGATTTTAAAAAATTGTATAATCTAGGGTAGTCTGCATAAGTTATGTGCTTTCCCCCAAAGAATGGCAAGCAGCTTTCTTGGTCTCCTGATGATTCTTTAGTTTCAGAACAGTTCACACTGTTCTCGGTAGTTTACAAAATGAGAAACTGAGGCCTTGTTATGTAATCCACCTCTCTGCCAAGGAAAATTGAAAAGCACTATGGGGAAAATACCAACAATTATCTGGGCCTTGACTACAGAGTCTAAAAAAAGTATTCATTGAAGGGCAAAATATATCACTATTCCCAGAACACTGCCAACAGCAAAGAGACGATGCTGGGAATTAAATACAGCCCTGTTTCAGTTCACCTTAGCTTTGAAATTCAATGAGAGAGAACAGTGGAACCTTTTTTCCACTGAAGGCCAAGTTAGGTCAGAAAAACCTATATGTTGAAACTTCTAAGTCAAGAGGATGAAGAAGGAAGAGGTAAAAAATCCATGACCGGGCTTCCCTGGCGGCGCAGTGGTTGAGAGTCCGCCCGCCGATGCAGGGGACGCGGGTTCGCGCCCCGGTCCGGGAAGATCCCACGTGCCGCGGAGCGGCTGGGCCCGTGAGCCATGGCCGCTGAGCCTGCGCGTCCGGAGCCTGTGCTCCGCAGCGGGAGAGGCCACAACAGTGAGAGGCCCGTGTACCGCCAAAAAAAAAAAAAAAAAAAAAAAAATCCATGACCTGTGCATTTGGTAATGGATTGGTCCCCGATTCTTTTGTCCAAAGAGTGGACACAGTGGGCAAGAAACATAGGAAGAGGAGGGGCATCACTTCTTGGGCGTCTCCGTGTGTCCAGAGATAAGAAATCTAGCCATTTGCTTTATTTGCTCTAAGTGGCATAGATGTAAGCACGAGGTTTCGAGGCAGCGTGCCCGTTAGTTATTTTGGCGTGGTGATGGTCGGAACTCTCAGGAAGGAGAACCAGAGGGGGTCCCAAGGAAGGAGTGCGCCTAATCAGTGGCACACCCAGGGTCAGCCCTTCATCTGCTATTTCTAAGGAGTGGTGTTTGGAGCTTGGGGTGCTCGTAGTCACAGCAGAAGGCAAGAGGGGGTAGCTCTAGTGGTCAGTCTAAAGGATAGGTGAGGACTCATGGAGCAGAGAGGGAAAAGCCGTGCCCTTCTCATCAGCCGAGGCTCCTCTTTGCCACCAAGCTCATCCATCAGGGTTGAAACTGCTCTTTTTGGTTTCTTAACTTAGAAGAGGCTGCTAGGAGAGCAGCAGATGCATCACCTGTCCCTAAGAGTAGGTGTTCCTAGCACTGAGGAGTGTGGAAGGCGGCAGCGAAGCGCCACTGCAGTTGTCCGTGCGGTTGAATTACCACCGCTTGGTGCCCTGATACAGGGACTTCGTGTCAAGGTCATGTAGAAGGACAATGGCATCCATCCGTGGACAGCAAAGTGGACTGGATTCTGCTCCAGGCACCTGAAGCAAGCCTGGATCAGGCCAAGGGAAAAAGCCGTGGGACCTGCCTTCTCGTTTATGCAGCCAGTTAGAGGCAGTGACGCTATACACAACAGAGGTCTTTGCTGAAGGGGGACGGTGAAGGAGGAAAGCCGTGCACAAGGGGATTTGGAGACTCGGGGTGTGCTCAAGTCAGACATGTTACAGGACAGAGGAGCCTGCAGCTGGCAGGGAGTGGCGACGGAGGCTGCCTGTGCTCCTGACTGTAAGATGTAAGCTGAGCAACACGGCCGTGGCTGCACGGAGCTTCCTGCTTAGCAGAACTGGGGGCCTGACGTGGATGAGTATTTCTTGTCCCTGTCACAGGCCAGACAACGTCAGGCCCCAGCCAGCCAGGCTTTCCTTTCGACCTAGAGGCTGGCCTTTGAGCAACTCAGGGCTTCTTGCAGCGCTCTGACCCCCCAAATCATAGGAAATTATCCTCTAAACATCTCAAAAAAAACCACGCTAGATTTTGTTTTCCGGGAAAAAGCATGGTTTAATAAAAGCAAATTCCATATAGGCTGACAAATAAATTTGGAGCTCAGTACATTCATAGATTGTTCTGGAACTCAGCATTTCATTTGTGTTTTTCTATAGTTGGAACGTCTGTAGGCTTTAGAAACGGCATGTGTCTGGCTTTATGGTGGAGGCCCTGCTGTATGACAGGTACCGGGGTGGCGGGTATGTTAATGAACGTGAACTTGGGATCTAAGTGGTGATTCTCAACCTAGCATGAAATTTTGGATGCCTGGTCCCACCCTAGGCTTTATGACATGGCGGGCTTGGGATGTAGCCTGACCAGCAGGATTTTTAAAAAATTTCCCCAGATGTTTCTCATGTGCTGCCAGTGGGTCTGGTATAGTAGGTTCCCAAACTTAGCTGCTGATCAGAATCACCAGAGGAGTTTTAAAAAATATAGATTCTTGGGTCCCAGCATGGATCTGCTGAATCTTGGACAACTACAGAGAATGTGTATTTTTAGAGTCACAAGTGTTTCTGATAACCGGCTTAGGGAGCCCTCACTGTAATGTATTCATGTACAATTGTGATCTAGAAACGTAATGCTTAGAACAGTTGTAATTTCTTTTTTCTCATAGACAAAGCCATTTTTTACTCATTTG
>RJWK010035651.1:0-22089 GCA_004363435.1 Platanista minor
TTCTTATAATCCAGTGTGTATTTTATAATTACAGCATATCTCAATTAAGATTCTGAATTTTTTTTTTTTTTCGGTACGCGGGCCTCTCCCATTGCAGAGCACAGGCTCTGGACACGCAGGCTCAGCAGCCATGGCTCACGGGCCTAGCCGCTCCACGGCATGTGGGATCTTCCCAGACCGGGGCACGAACACGCGTCCCCTGCATCGGTAGGCAGACTCTCAACCACTGCGCCACCAGGGAAGCCCAAGATTCTGAATTTTTATTGAAAATACATGACATGTATGCAAGTTTCATAAAATTTGCAGTTAGAAAAGTAGATTCATTCCCACCAACAGTGTAGGAGGGTGGGAATGTAAACTGGTAGAGCCACTATGGAGAACAGTATGGAGGTTCCTTAAAAAACTAAAAATAGAGCTACTCTATGATCCAGAAATCCCAATCCTGGGCATATATCCTGAGAAAAACACGGTTCAAAAGGACACATGCACACCAATGTTCATTTCAGTGCTGTTTACCATAGCCAAGACATGGAAACAATCTAAATGTCCACTGATAGGTGAATGGATAAAGAAGATATGGTACACATATACAATGGAATATTACTCAGCCATGAAAAAGAATGGAATAATGCCATTTGCAGCAACATGGATGGACTTGAAAATTATCATACTAAGTGAAGTAAGTCAGACAGAGACAGACAAATATTATATGATACTGCTTATATGCAGAATATTAAAAAGAGATACAAAACAGAAACAGACTCACATACTTAGAGAACGAACTTATGGTTACCGGGGGGAAGGGTTGGGGGGAGAGATAGACTAGGAGTTTGAGATTGACATGTACACACTATAGTATTTAAAATAGATAACCAACAAGGACCTACTGTATAGTATAGGGAACTCTGTTCAATATTCTGTAATAACCTAAATGGGAAAAGAATTTGAAAAAGAATAGATACATGAATATGTATAACAGAATCACTTTGCTGTACACATGAAACTAACACAACATTGTTAATCAACTATATAAAATTTTAAAGAACAAAGTGATTATTGATAAAAAAAAAGGAGATAGCCAAGTTTTTCCAAATGTTTTACTTCAATGTTTTCTAAAAACCAAATCAAGTACCAAAAAAATAGTTTTCCTTAATATCTGCATCCTATATAAAAAACTAGTTCTTTTTTTAGTAGAACTGATTTGGATTTAAATTAAAAGCATACATATTTTAAAACTACCTATGTCCAAGTTGAACTTATCTAATTCTTTTGTTACCCTTGTATTATTTTCATCAAATTCAAAATGGTGTTGCCTAAACTGAAAGCCATCTTAACTTTCAAAAAAAAAAACCTTAGAATTTTTCTTTTTGCTCTTTTACAAAAGCAAAATCTTTTGCATATTGATTCATGTTAGAAGAAATACATGGAAACATTATTATTGACTGTATTACATGTGGTTTCTATTTCAACAGTGTCTTCTATTATACAACTCAAACTGTCCAGCTAGATCACAATAAGCACCATTCACTGGTGCTTCAAAATTTCAGTGAAAAAATATGAATTACATTGTCATTTTTTTTTTTTTTTTTTTTTTTTTGTGGTAGGCGGGCCTCTCTCTCACTGTTGTGGCTTCTCCCATTGCGGAGCACAGGTCCCAGACGCGCAGGCTCAGTGGCCATGGCTCACGGGCCCAGCCGCTCCGTGGCATGTGGGATCTTCCCGGACCGGGGCACAAACCCGTGTCCCCTGCATCGGCAGGCGGACTCAACCACTGCGCCACCAGGGAAGACCCACATTGTCATTTTTTGTCTCTGATTATTGAATAACTAGCAAGCATTTTTGTTTTATGAAAACTCTTCAATTTGAATTAACAATATACTAAATCTTTGTAAGACTTTTCACAACTCAGCCAATGAACACTGACAACAGACAGGATATCAGTAAATAGATTGTCTATCATTTCTTTCAGTGGCTCCAAAAACGTGATTTTTCATGGTATTTGCATATATATACTGAAAAATTTTAACAACTATATCCTGACACATTTTATATTTTTTATTTCAGAAAACTGAGTACAAATATTTTTAATATGGGTCATACAGTGCAATAAAGCAAAGTAAACATTAGTTTTACAATTTGGATTATTTCTCTTAGCCTATGCTTTACCATATTTTAAATGTCTATTACCTAAGATTATTTAATTTAGCCCACGATCTGCCCTTCAGCTTAGGAAACAATAATTAGTGTCTTTCTGAAACAGACTCATATTAAGTGTCCCCCAAAGAATGATATATTAAACCATAAATTTTATGCATTTATGTTTTAGTCTTAGATAAATTTGTCACATGGGTGAAAATACTGATGTTAGTCAGTGTGGAAATATAACTAATAAACAGAGTGAGGATATTATCAGACAAGATAAATTAGATAAGGAAACCTTATAAATAATTTCTCAGTGGAATGATCTAATCAAATCGAAAAAACTCAAAATGCCCACATCTCCTTATATATCTTCACAACACAAAGAGCCATACCAAGAGCACCAAAGCCTCTACACTCTGTCCTCTCTGTCAGTGTTAGCTCTCTTCCCCACTAGGGCTTGATTGAGAACTTCTGTTTTTTACTTCATTTACTATCCTTCTATGAATCCAAGTTTGATCAACTCATCCTTACCCTCCAGCCTTTCCTCTTCTCACTACTTTTTCACTAGTTATGAAAATTCAACAAGGATAGTCAATTCTCATAAACCTGTGAGTTAGTTTCCTTGGGATGACTTTGTTTGGATATTAGTGTATTATTTTTACAGTTTAAATTCACAGGATGTTCTTATATTCACATTTCCAATTTTCTGAGAGAAGTCTCAGTGTAATTATCCAAGTACTGACAAAAGGCATAAACAAAGGATGTACATAGGAAATTTAACATTTCTCTGCAACTGCTGAGTCCATAGAATAAATGTGTGAGATCTGAGAAGTATTTGAAAGTATCAGTTGACCCAACTCATTGTCTTGACTTTCACATATTCCTCCTTACCTATAAAATAGTTTCAGACTGAGAGACATTTTAATAGTCATTCTCAGGATTTTGGTTTCTGATACATGAATGAGGACAAATGATCAGAAATTGTCTCTCAGAACTTCCATAAAAAATTGAAACTAAACAAATCTAAGTACAATAGAATTGGTTCTAAAGTGTCTTGATTTCTCTTTATTTTTATTTTTAAATACCTAATGAGCATTATTTATGGTAGAGGCATAAGTCTAATGAAAATTAGTCTTCAGGAGGAATTCAAGCATTCCAGATTATCATTCATTGAATTTATAAACTTTTAATAAGATCTAGTTCTCAAAAGCCAGGGTTGTTTTTACACATTTTTCTTTTCCATTATACCTAGTACATTTAATAAGTGACCAACATATTTTGAAAAACAGTATCTTTTTAAAATAAAAAATAACATTGTAATCTTTTATTAAGAAAAAATATTAGATTCATCATCTCTTGGGTTATTAAGAAATATTACAATATTTCCATAGTCTACTATTTTTATGAAAAAATATTACATTAGCAAAGTTTAACACCTTGGCTTCTTGGCGTATCAATTTTGAGATTGTTTCCTATACCGTTAGTGTTTTGTTTCCAAGTAATTTTACTGCAGCAGGCAGGATATCTAACTGAATACATTGCTTCACTGAAACAGCCCAGACTTTAATTCTGTAACAGTCCTGTTACATTACCATCTTTTAGGAGGCCTGTCACTAAGCCATGGCAGTAGGAAAGAGGAGCAGGAAAGGAACATTAATGAAGGCAGTTGCATTCTGGTGATTTCCCAAGAGAAGACAAACACCAATCTACTGAAGGACTTTGGCTGCCAGCAGGTAAAATCAGGACACTGCCTTTATTTCCAGCATATTAGGGATGTTTCAATTCTGCCTTCCTCAGCTCGATGGAGAACATGCTGACAGACTCTGACCTTTCATCAGTGGAAGCAGGGAATCTGAAGGTTATTTTAGGACTACCTAGCAACAAATTCATAAGCCTTACAATTTCTAAGAATTAAGTCTGTGGCCTCCTCATTTAGGGAATGTGGTAATCTGTTATAACTTTAGAAAAAATAATATATGTTACAATATTTGTTAGTTTTTTTTTCCCTTTTGTCTATTAAATGGAGATGATTACTCTTACTTCAGAAGTAAGGTTTTCCTCTTTCTGGTGTTCACTGGCCCATTTTACAGTAGATAAGAAATATATACATATCATCTATAATCTCAAGATGCAAACTGGATTTTCGAATTTGTGCAACTGGCTACTGAGGCTTATCACTATCCAGCCAGCTTCTTGTCCTATTGTTCATCTGCGAGTATCCTTCCCTCCATTCACACAGTGAAGTTGTTTGCATCCATCCCATGCTTTTCACACCTTCCGTGACTTCACCCATGCTTCTCCTCTGCCTGCAACATTCTCATCCATCTTTGCCCCTCTGCTAGATCACACTTCACCTTCTCCAGGAATCCTTCTTTAAATGCTATAATTAACTGAATTGTCTTTTTGTTTGCAATGCATAGCAAAATGCAGTAGGCACTTATTAATTATTTAAATAAATGTACTAATAGTGATTTGTTATGTAATGTTTCCTAAAGAAGAGAATAATTTTTATAACTTTTTGTCCTTAAAGGGGGCCTCATTTCATAATGTTAATGCTTACGTTTTTTTCTACGCTAAAAGTTTATTAGAGGAAAGACCTACATATTTTTATTTCCATATAAATAATATGCTCTCTAAGTTTTAGAGAGATTTACCTCCACTCCTTAACTCTTCAATTATATAAAAATATTTAAACAATGGTAATGTTATATACTATTTATTAATTCATGGATTTTACCACTTTTTCACTGTCTCTCACTGCCTTATGTTCTCTGTTCTGTCTTTTCAAGACTCCAACCTGAAACCCCTTGCATCTTTTATCCAATTACCTCTATTGGCAAAATCCCATGAGTTAAATCCAACTCTGCTAACCCATCCAATTGGCCTATAAATCCATCACTTGATCTACTTGATCAATAATTTTACTCTCTTTTTCTCTATTTCTCTATCATCTCCTGTAATCTTTACTCCTCTCTTTTTTACCCCTCTTGCTGAATGATTTCCCCTGAGCATGGAAATATGTTATCCCTTCTATCTCTATAAGTATTTTTCCATTCTATATCCTCTCCTGCTGTTACCTAATTTCTTTTCTCTCCCTTAGAGCATGAACCCCTCAGAAGCTGTCTGTGCTCACAAATTCAATTCCTTTTCTTCTTACTCCTTAGAACCTTCTCTGGTCAACGTTTTTCCCACACCACTGAACTGCTCTAGTCAAGGTCACCCATGACCTCCATTTTGGCGATTACAGAGGCTAATTCTCAGTGCTCAGCTCAGTGTTTATTATAATTAACCATCAGCAGAATTTAACTCATTGATTATTACCTCCTCATTAAAAAAATCTTTTCATTTGACTTTTATAACACCACATCTTTAGTTTCCAAGAGGGATGTATTTACCTAGGTGCAGTGAGAAAGATTATGCATAGTCCATAGAGAAGTTAAAAATAATAACACAACTTACTAAAATGTTCTGTTTTTACTGTCACAATTCATGAGCAATACTCCTTACTGAAAAAAAAAAAGGCATTTTGTTATGCCTATGTTTAAGAATTGCTATAGTTCCTGTAGAATTTTAATAATTTATATTTAATCTTCAAGTTAGCACCTTTTCTGCCTTTGACTCACATGGACTAAGTTATAAGCCTTCCTTCTCACAATGAGCTTGTGATGATTCAGATTTGTTTGAGCTCTTTTCCAGTGTGGTGTGTATCTCCAACCCATGTGGATCCTGCCTTTAAAAAATAGATTCAGATAGAAGTGATGCACCAGTGACTGTAAAGGTGAGGAAAAAGGCCATGAATTACTTCAATTCTATTATTCTATATTACACTGGGATTTTTAATTTGTGTATAGAATTTAAAACAATGAGATAGCTAGGAAACTTCAATGTGTAATGTTTTTGTTTGCTCTATGTGATCTTTAGGTAATAAGGGAAATAGTCTACTGAATTTGAATAAAATCTCTAAAATTGGAATTAACTGGAATTTAGTCTTATTTTAATTATTTGTTCTGAAAATAAAAATGAATTAAGAAAACTGCAGTATTATTATAAATTACTGTGATAGACCAATATGTCTTCCCCTTTTTTCAAAAAATGTTATTAAAAATTATGAATTCATTTCATTAGTTATAGTATAAAATTATTTTTATGTTCTACTTCTATGAAACTGACTACTCAAACAACAAAAATTTATTATCTCTAGAAGTTCAAAATCAAATGTAAGCAGGGTTGGCTCCTTCAGAGGGTTTTGAGGGAAAGATCTGTTCCAGGCCTCTCTCATTGGCTTATAGATGGCTGTCCTCTCCCTGGAGGATGTGTCATGTCACCTGCATACAAAGACAGTTTTATGTCTTCCTTCCTGATTTGCATATGCCCTTTATGTCATTTTCTTGCCTTACTGCATTACCAAAATTCTCACTATGACGTTGAAACGGAATGGTGAGAGGGGACGTCCTTGCCTTGTACCTGATCTTAGTGGGAAAGTTTCAGGTTTTTCATCAAGTTTCATGTTAACTTGTGGGTATAATGTAGGTATCTTGTAGATGGTCTTTATCAAGTTAAGAAAGTTGTCCTCGAGCTTCCCTGGTGGCACAGTAATTGAGAGTCCGCCTGCCGATGCAGGGCACGCGGGTTCGTGCCCCGGTCCGGGAAGATCCCACATGCCGCGGAGCGGCTGGGCCCGTGAGCCGTGGCCGCTGAGCCTGCGCATCCGGAGCCTGTGCTCCGCAATGGGAGAGGCCACAACAGTGAGAGGCCTGCGTACCGCAAAAAAAAAAAAAAAAAAAAAAGTTGTCCTCTATTCCTAGTTTCTTGAGTTTTTATCATGAATGGGTGTTGGATTTTATCAAATGCTTCTTATACACTTATTGATATGATCATGAGATTTTTTTCCCTTTGAGTTGATTGATGTAATGGATTACAATAATTGACTTTTTTAAACATTTTTATTGGAGTATAATTGCTTTACAATGGTGTGTTAGTTCCTGCTTTATAACAAGGTGAATCAGTTATACATATACATATACCCCCAAATCTCCTGCCGCTTGTGTCTCCCTCCTCCCACCCTCCCTATCCCACCCTTGTGGTCACAAGGCACCGAGCTGATCTCCCGGTGCTATGTGACTGCTTCCCACTAGCTATCGATTTTACATTTGATAATGTATATATGTCCATATATATACACTACCACTCTCACTTTGTCCCAGCTTACCTGTCCCCAAGCCCGTGTTCTCAAGTCCATTCTCTAGTAGGTCTGTGTCTTTATTCCTGTCTTGCCCCTAGGTTCTTCATGACTATTTTTTTTTCTTTAGATTCCATATATATGTGTTAGCATACAGTATTTGTTTTTCTCTTTCTGACTTATTCTGTATGACAGACTCTAAGTCCATCCACCTCAATACAAATAACTCATTTTCGTTTCTTTTTATAGCTGGGTAATATCCCATTGTATATATGTGCCAAATCTTCTTTATCCATTCATCTGTCGATAGACACTTAGGTTGCTTCCATGTCCTGGCTATTGTAAGTAGAGCTGCAATGAATATTGTGGTACATGAGTCTTTTTTTTTTTTTTTTTTTTTTGCAATACGTGGGCCGCTCACTGTTCTGGCCTCTCCCGTTGAGGAGCACAGGTCCCAGACATGTAGGCCCAGTGGCCATGGCTCACAGGCCCAGCTGCTCTGCGTCATGTGGGATCTTCCTGGACTGGGGCATGAACCCATGTCCCTTGCATCGGCAGGTGGACTCTCAACCACTGCGCCACCAGGGAAGCCCCATGACTCTTTTTGAATTATGCTTTTCTCAGGGTATATGCCCAGTAGTGGGATTGCTGGGTCATATGGTAGTTCTATTTTTAGTTTTTTAAGGAACCTCCATACTGTTCTCCATAGTGGCTGTATCAATGTACATTCCCACCAACAGTGTATGAGGTTTCTCTTTTCTCCAATCCCTCTCCAGCATTTATTGTTTGTAGATGTTTTGATGATGGCCATTCTGACCAGTGTGATATGATATCGCATTGTACCTTTGATTTGCATTTCTCCAACGATTAATGATGTTGAGCATTATTTCATGTGTTTGTTGGCAATCTGTATATGTTCTTGGAGAAATGTCTGTTTAGGTCTTCTGCCCATTTTTGGATTGGGTTGTTTGTTTTTTCTGATATTGAGCTACATGAGCTGCTTGTAAATTTTGGAGATTAATCCTTTGTCAGCTGCTACATTTGCAAATATTTTCTCCCATGCTGAGGGTTGTCTTTTCATCTTGTTTATGATTTCCTTTGTTGTGCAAAAAAAAAGCTTTTAAGTTTCATTAGGTCCCATTTTTTAATTTTTGTTTTTATTACCATTTCTTTAGGAGCTGGGTCAAAAAGGATCTTGCTGTAATTTATGTCATAGTGTTCTATGTTCTCCTCTAAGAGTTTGATAGTGTCTGGCCTTACATTTAGGTCTTTAATCCATTTTGATTTACTATTGTGTATGGTGTCAGGGAGTGTTCTAATTTCATTCTTTTACATGTAGCTGTCCAGTTTTCCCAGCACCACTTATTGAAGAAGCTGCCTTTTCTCCATGTTATACTCTTACCTCCCTTATCAAAGGTAAGGTGACCATATGTGCATGGGTTTATGGGTTTATCTCTGGGCTTTCTGTCCTGTTCCATTGATCTATATTTCTGTTTTTGTGCCAGTAGCATACTGTCTTGATTACTGTAGCTTTGTAGTACAGTCTGAAGTCCAGGAGCCTGATTCCTCCAGCTCTGTTTTTCTTTCTCAAGATTGCTTTGGCTATTTGGGGTCTTTCATGTTTCCATACAAACTGTGAAATTTTTCGTTTTAGTTCTGTGAAAAATGCCATTGGTACTTTGATAGGGATGGCATTGACTCCATAGATTGCTTTGGGTAGTAGAATCATTTTCACAATATTGATTCTTCCTATACAAGAACATGGTACATCTTTCCATCTATTTGTATCATCTTTAATTTCTTTCATCAGTGTCTTATAATTTTCTGCATACAGGACTTTTGTCTCCTTAGGTAGGTTTATTCCTAGGTATTTTATTCTTTCTGTTGCAATGGTAAATGGGAGTGTTTTCTTAATTTCACTTTCAGATTTTTCATCATTAGTGTATAGGAATGCAAGAGATTTCTGTGCATTAATTTTGAATCCTGCTACTTTGCCAAATTCATTGATTAGCTCTAGTAGTTTTCTGGTAGCATCTTTAGGATTCTCTGTGTATAGTATCATGTCATCTGCAAACATTGACAGCTTTACTTCTTCTTTTCCAACTTGTATTCCTTTTATTTCTTTCTCTTCTCTGATTGCTGTGGCTAAAACTTCCAAAACTATGTTGAAGAAGAGTGGTGAGAGTGGGCAACCTTGTCTTGTTCCTGATCTTAGTGGAAATGTTTTCAGTTTTTCACCATTGAGGACTATGTTGGCTGTGGGTTTGTCATATATGGCCTTTATTATGTTGAGGTAAGTTACCTCCATGCCTATTTTCTGGAGAGTTTTTATCATAAATTGGTGTTGAATTTTGTTGCAAGATTTTTCTGCATCTATTGAGGTGATCATATGGTTTTTATTCTTCAATTTGTTAATATGGTGTATCACATTGATTGATTTGCGTGTATTGAAAAATCCTTGCATTCCTGGGATAAACCCACTTGATCATGGTTTATGATCCTTTTAATGTGCTGTTGGATTCTGTTTGCTAGTATTTTGTTGAGGATTTTTGCATCTATGTTCATCAGTGATATTGGTCTGTAGTTTTGCTTTTTGGTGACATCTTTGTCTGGTTTTGGTTTCAGGGTGATGGTGGTTTCGTAGAATGAGTTTGGGAGTGTTCCTCCCTCTGCTATATTTTGGAAGAGTTTGAGAGGGATAGGTGTTAGCTCTTCTCTAAATGTTTGATAGAATTCGCCTGTGAAGCCATTTGGTCCTGGGCTTTTGTTTCTTGGAAGATTTTAAACCACAGTTTCAATTTCAGTGCTTGTGATTGGTCTGTTCATATTTTCTATTTCTTCGTGGTTCGTCTCGGAAGGTCATGCATTTCTAAGAGTTTGTCCATTTCTTTCAGGTTGTCCATTTTATTGGCATGTAGTTGCTTGTAGTAATCTCTCATGATCCTTTGTATTTCTGCAGTGTCAGTTGTTACTTCTTTTTCACTTCTAATTCTATTGATTTGAGTCTTCTCCCTTTTTTTCTTGATGAGTCTGGCTAATGGTTTTTCAATTTTGTTTATCTTCTCAAAGAACCAGCTTTTACTTTTATTGATCTTTGCTATCATTTCCTTCATTTCTTTTTCATTTATTTCTGACCTGATCTTTATGATTTCTTTCCTTCTGCTAACTCTGGGTTTTTTTTGTTGTTGTTATTCCTCTTTCTCTAATTGCTTTAGGTGTAAGTTTAGATTGTTTATTTGAGATGTTTCTTGTTTCTTAAAGTAGGATTGTATGGCTATAAACTTCCTTCTTTGAACTGCTTTTGCTGCATCCCATAGGTTTTGGGTCGTCGTGTTTTCATTGTCATTTGTTTCTAGGTATTTTTTGATTTACTCTTTGATTTCTTCAGTGATCTTTTGGTTATTAAGCAGTGTATTGTTTAGCCTCCATGTGTTCGTATTTTTTACAGATTTTTTTCCTGTAGTTGATATCTAGCTCATAGTGTTGTGGTCAGAAAAGATACTTGATAACGGTTTCAATTTTCTTAAATTTACCAAGGCTTGATTTGTGACACAAGATATAATCTATCCTGGAGAATGTTCCATGAGCACTTGAGAAGAAAGTAGATTCTGTTGTTTTTGGATGGAATGTCCTATAAATATCAATTAAGTCCATCTTGCTTAATGTATCATTTAAAGCTTCTACTTCCTTATTTATTTTCATTTTGGATGATCTGTCCAATTGTGAAAATGAGGTGTTAAAGTCCCCTACTATGATTGTATTACTGTCAATTTCCCCTTTTATGGCTGTTAGTATTTGCCTTATGTATTGAGGTGCCCCTATGTTGGGTGCAGAAATACTTATAATTGTTTTAATCTTCTTCTTGGATCAATCCCTTGATCATTATGTAGTGTCCTTCTTTGTCTCTTCTAATAGTCTTTATTTTAAAGTCTATTTTGTCTGATATGAGAATTGCTACTTCAGCTTTCTTTTGATTTCCATTTGTATGGAATATCTTTTTCCGTCACCTCACTTTCAGTCTGTATGTGTCCCTAGTTCTGAAGTGGGTCTCTTGTAGACAGCATATAAACGGATCTTGTTTTGTATCGATTCAGCCAGTCTATGTCTTTTGGTCTGAGCATTTAATCCATTTACATTTAAGGTAATTATCAGTATGTATGTTCCTATTACCATTTTCTTAATTTTGGGGGGTTTATTATTGTAGGTCTTTTCCTTGTCTTGTGTTTCCAGCCTAGAGAAGTTCCTTTAGCATTTGTTGTAAATCTGGTTTGGTGGTGCTGAATTCTCTTAGGTTTTGCTTGTCTGTAAAGCTTTTAATTTCTCCATCAAATCTGAATGAGATCCTTGCTGGGTAAAGAATTCTTGGTTGTAGGTTTTTCCCTTTCATCACTTTAAATATGTCCTGCTACTCCCTTCTGGGTTGCACAGTTTCTGCTGAAAGATCAGCTGTTAACCTTATGGGGATTCCCTTGTATGTTACTTGTTTTTCCCTTACTGCTTTTAATATTTTTTCCTTTGTATCTATTTTTTGATAGTTTGATTAATTTGTCTCTTGGTGTGTTTCTCCTTGGATTTATCCTGTATGAGACTCTCTGTGCTTCCTGGACTTGATTAACTATTTCCATTACCATATTAGGGAAGTTTTCAACTATAATCTCTTCATATATTTTGTCAGTCCATTTATTTTTCTCTTCTTCTTCTGGGACCCCTATAATTCGAATGTTGGTGCGTTTAATGTTGTCCCAGAGGTCTCTGTGACTGTCCTCAATTCTTTTCATTCTTTTTTCTTTATTCTGCTCTGCAGGAGTTATTTCTACTATTTTATCTTCCAGGTCACTTATCCGTTCTTCTGCCTCAGTTATTCTGCTAATGATTCCTTCTAGAGAATGTTTAATTTCATTTATTGTGCTGTTCATCACTGTTTGTTTGCTCTTTAGTTCTTCTAGGTCCTTGTTAAACGTTTCTTGTATTTTCTCCATTCTATTTCCAAGATTTTAGATCATCGTAATATCATTATTCTGAATTCTTTTTCAGGTAGACTGCCTATTTTCTCTTCATTTGTTAGGTCTGGTGGGTTTTTACCTTGCTCCTTCATCTGCTGTGTGTTTCTCTGTCTTCTCATTTTGCTTAACTTACTGTGTTTGGGGTCTCCTTTTCGCAGGCTGCAGGTTTGTAGTTTCCATTGTTTGTGGTGTCTGTTCCCATTGGCTAAGGTTGGTTCCGTGGGTTGTGTAGGCTTCCTGGTGGAGGGGACTAGTGCCTGTGTTCTGGTGGGTGAGGCTGGATCTTGTCTTTCTGGTGGGCAGGTCCACGTCTGGTGGTGTGTTTTGGGGTGTCTGTGACCATATTATGATTTTAGGCAGCCTCTCTGCTAATGGGTGGTGTTGTGTTCCTTTCTTGCTAGTTGTTTGGCATAGGGTGTCCAGCATTGTAGCTTGCTGGTCGTTGAGTGGAGCTGGGTCTTAGCATTGAGATAGAGATCTCTGGGAGAGCTTTCACCATTTGATATTATGTTGAGCGGGAGGTCTCCTGTGCACCAATGTCCTGAACTTGGCTCTCCCACCTCAAAGGCACAGCCCTGATGCCTTGGAGCACCAAGAGCCTGTCATCAATATGGCAGCTATGAGGTGTCTCCAAAGAATCCACAAGTGCACTTGAACAGCAAAGGGGATAGTGAGACATCTGAATGAGGAGATGCAATGCTGAGCTTGAGACCATCCAGAGGAATAGGCGGTACCTCTAGGGAGCCATGTGCAGAGGCCTTATACCTAACATGTGAGACTAGAGTTCACAGTGCAGTACTACCACATTGACACCCCAACTCCATGGACCCTGTGTCAAAGAGCTGCTTGGGGCACCTCAATTCAAGATGGCTGCACTGGGCACCTCCCATTAATTGACTTTTGAATGTTGAACCAACCTTACATACCTGAGATAAGTCCCACTGGTTCATGGTGCCTAATTCTTGTCATACTTTTTTGGATTCCATTTATTAATTTCTTGCTGAGGATTTTTACATTTATGTTCATGAAGGATACTAGTCTGCAGTTTTCTTGTAGTTTCTTTGTCTGGTTTGGTTTTAGCATACTGGTAGCCTTATAGAATGAGTTAGAAAGTACTCTCTCTGCTTTTATCCTCTGACAGAGATTTTTAGAGAATTGATATAACTTCTTTATTAAATGTTTGGTTAGAATTCAACAGTGAACTTATTTGGCTTTGGTTTTTTTTCTTGTGAAAAGTATTAATTATTAATTTATTAAAATACATATAGGTCTATTCAGATTCTCTAATTCTGGGGTGAGTTTTTGGTAGCATGTGTCTTTCAAGGAACTGGTCCATATCATTTAGGTTATCAAATTTTGGGGCAGGTAGTTGTTCATAGTATTCCTGATTATCTTTTTAATTTCCATGGGATCTGTAATGATGTCCTCTCTTTAATTTCTCATATTAGTAATTTGTGTTCCCTTTCTTTTTTTCTTAGTTAACCTGCCTAGTGTTTTATTGATTTTATTGAACTTTCCAAAGAATTAGCCTTTGATTTTGTTGATTTTCTCTATTGATTTCCTGTTTCAAATTTCATTGATTTTTGCTCTAATTCTTATGTATTTATTTATTGCTTATATTGGGTTTAATTTGCTCCTCTTTTTCTAATTTCTTACGGTGGAGACTTAGATTATTGATTTTAAATCTTGTTTTCTAGCCCAGGTCAGTTAGGCTTTGCTATGGCAGGTTAGGCTCTGGTTAAGTAGTTCCCTCTGAAGGTAGATCTTGTTAAGAAGGACAAGATGCTCTGGATTATTTCAAAATGGTTCCTTTCCCTCTCTCTGCTGGAAGCCCAAGGAGATTTTCCTTTGATATTTACCATGGGAACCTGGCCAAACTCCTAGAGACAAATTTTAAAATATTGTATGGGTTCCTCTATGACTCCTGGGACTAATAAGTGATTACAACAAGGTTACAGAATACAAGGTTAGTGTACAAAAGTCAATTGTTTTCCTATATACCAACATTAAACAAGTGGAATTTGAAATTTAAAACACAATACCATTTATATTAGTATCCTCCAAAATGAAATAATTAGGTATAAATCTAACAAACTATATGCAAGAGCTATATGAGGAAAACTACAAAATTCTGATGTACAAAATCAAATAAAAAATAATAAAGAGCTATTCCATGTTCATTAATAGGAAGACTCAATACTGTCAAGATGTCAATTCTTAACTTGATCTACAGTTTCTATATAATCCCAATAAAAATTCCAACAAGTTATTTTATGGATATGGACAAACCTATGCTAAAGTTCACATGGAGAGACAAAAGGCCCAGGAATAGCCAACATGATATTAGGAAAAGAACAAAGTTGGTGGACTGATATTACCTGTCTTAAAGAATTGCTATAAAGCTACAATAATCAAGACAGTGTTGTAACACTGAGAAAAGACAAACAGATCAGTGGAACAATATAGAGAACCCAGAAATATACTCCCATAAATATAGTCAATTTGATATTTGGCAAAGGACCAAAAGCAATGCAATGGAGCAAAGACAGTCTCTTAAACAAATGATGCTGGAACAATGGTACATCTACTTGCAAAAACATGACTCTAGAAACAGACCTAACACCTTTCACAAAAATTAACTCAAAATGGATCTTATACATAAGTGTAAAATGCAAAACCATGAAACTTCTAGAAAACAACATATGAGAAAAATCTACATGACCATGGGTATGGTGATAGCTTCTTAGATATAAAACCAAAGGCACAGTCCATGAAAGAAATTGATAAGTTGGGCTTCATTAAAGTTAAAAACTTCTGCTATGTCAAAGACCATGTCAAGAGAAGTCGAAGATGAGCCACAGACTGAGAGAAAATATTTGCAAAATACACTTCTGATCAAGGACTACTGTAGAAAATATACAAAGAACTAAAAAACTCATAATATTGAAACAAACAACTCCATTTAAAAATGGGCCAAAGACCTTTAACAGACACCTCATCAAAAAAGATGTACAGATGGCTATTAAGCATATGAAGAGATGGTCCACATCATACGTCACCATGGAAATGTAAATTACAACAACAGTGAAGTACCATTACACACCTACTGGAACGGCCAGAACCCAGAACACTGACAACATCAAATACAGGTATGGATGTAGGGCAGAAGGAACTCTCATTCATTGCTGGTAGGAATGCAAAGTGTTACAGCTACTTGAGAAGACAGTTTGACAATTTGTTACAAAACTAAACATATTTTTACCAAATGATTCAGCAAATCACACCCCTTGGTATTTAGCCAATGGATTTGCAAACTTAGGTCTACACAAAAACCTGAACACAGATGTGTTTAGCAGCTTTATTTATAATTGCTAAACCTTGGAAGCAACCAAGATGTCCTTTAGTAAGTGAATGGTTAAACTGTGGCATATCCAGACAATGGGATATTATTCTATGCTAACAAGAAATGAGTTATCAAGTCACAAAAAGACATGGAGGAACCTTAGATAAATACTATTAAGTGAAAGAAGCTAATCTGTGAAGGCTATATATGTTGATTCCAGCTATATAACATTCTGGAAAAGGCAAACTATGGAGGCAATAAAGAGGTCATTGGTTGGCGGGGGGCGGGGGGCATGGGGGAGAGATGAAGAGGCACAGCACAGATTTTAGGTCAGTGAAAATACTCTGTATGATATTAATGATGGATATATGACATTATACATCTTTCCAAACCCATATAATGTACAAAATCAACCCTAACCAACCCCATAGTCAAGTAAACAAGGACTATGGGTGATATGTCAATGTAGGTTCATCAACTGTAACAACTGTACCATTCTGGTAAGTGATACTGATACTGGGGGTGGCTATGCATGTGTGGGGGTTAAGGAAAATCTCTGTACCATCTTCTCATTTTTGTTGTAAACCAAAACCTCTTTGAAAAATTAAAGTCTTAAAATAAAATTATACACTCTGGGTGTCAAATATGCCAGGTATGCTATTACACAGTAATCTGATTTTGCACTTAACTTACTGTTTATACCTCGATCTCATGTTTTTAAATATATCTGTGAACTGTCTTGCAAGTGTAAATCTCTAGCCCCAACTTCTCCCCTGAGCACTAATTTCATAATTCCAAATGCCTTCTGCTATATCACTTGAATGTCTTATAGATGACACAAAACTAACAGGTCCAAAATGGTACTCCTAATCCTCCCCTATCAGACTTGATTTTCCCTCAGTTTGATCCACATAGTAAATGGCAACTGTATTCTGCCAGTTACTCAGGCCACTTTCTGGAGTCATATTTGGCTCTTTCTTTTTCTATTATACAACATAGCTAGACTATTAGAAAATCCCATTATCTCTACCTTCAAATACATCCAGAATTGGACCATTAAATTACTATTAAGACCATGATGACCATGATCATCTTCTGCTTGAATACTTCATTAGATTCATATAACTTGCCTCCTTTCTTATACTCTTATCTTTTTGGCCTAGTCTCTACAAAGCTGCCAGAGTAATATCGTAAAATATTAGATATGCATGAAGTTTCTTTCTCAAAACATTCTAATGGTTTCCCATTTCCCTTAGAGTAAAAGCCATTGTCCTTAATTTACAATGGCCTATAGGTTCCTGGGATGTCTCCTCCTTATTGCTTTCCTGTCACTTCTTAATTACTCTCCTTGTTACTCTGTTTCATATCTATGTCTATATTTGCTTATCCTGAAAATTAGGTTTGCCTTCTCCTTAGGAATTTTGCCCCTGGTATCTAATATCTTATAAAACGTTTTCTCCAGATATCCAAACAGTTTCCTCCTTCTCCCATATTTTTAATTAGATTTCCATGACCAATCTGTTTAAAACAGTTATATTTCCTTCCAACCTTGTTGCTACCAAGGTACCCTATTTTATTATTTTACTGTATTTTATATAGTACTGATTTACTATGTAGTTATATATTTATTTACCTGTTATATCTCCACAGCAGCCTTGCTAACCTCCAGTGGATGGAAACTTCAGGAATACTTTGGTTGTCTGTTTTTCATTTTTTTAAATTCCTTTATCTGCAAGGATTTATCTGGTACATTGTAAGTCCTCAATAAATATTACTGAATTGGGACTTCCTTGGCAGTCAGTGGTTAAGACTCCATGCTTCACTGCAGGAGGCGTGGGTTCCCTGGTCAGGGAACTAAGATCCCAATGCCATGCAACGTGGTCAAAAGTTAAAAAAAAAAAAAAAAAGTTAAAAAAAAATCACTGAATTAATTGAAAAAAACTTTGAATTTAGAAACAAATTTCAAAATTGTAAATAGATCTCAGTATGTCACACACAAAAAATGACAGGGGTTCTCATTAAGGTAAAACCAGCTGCTATAACAGATATACGTGAACTGTCAGTAGCTAAACTTTGTTTAAGTAATAGTTTGATAAATATGTTCAAAGTCAGTAATTCTTCTCCAAACGATGATTTAAGGATTCTGACTCCTTCTACAGTGTGAATCAACCATTTTCACATGCAGTTTCCAAGATTATCTGGGGAACCGCACTCATTCTGGGAACATTCTGGGTACATTTTAAACGGCTAAACCTTGAATTGGTTTACAACGCTTTCATTCACATTCCATGGGCTAGCATTCAGTCTGATGGCCACATTAGAAGAGGAAATGGCCAGTTAGAAGAGGTGGGTTTGATAAAGAAGTAATGATGGCCAGTTAGAAGAGGAAATGGGTTTGATAAAGAAGTAATATTCTCTGACACAACAAGTAATTAAAAGGACAAAATAAACATAGGGTATCTGCTTAAATATGAATGTCTAATAATACCCATTATATTTCAACAAATTAGGTCATAATTATATAACTGTCTTAGGGGATTTTTTTCTAATTATCAGTGTTTAAAATATATAATTTTGGCCATTTTGCTTATTCCATGAAAAACTCAAGGAGAACATGTTCAGTAGGAATCTTGCCCAACCGAATATTTGAATTGTTACATTTGGTGTTGCTTTATGTTTACCTGGCAGGTGGATTCTTGAAACCAATGTGGTATTATGTTTTTACAGATGTTCTTGCCAATCTGAGCATCTGGTTTTGTAAACTCCGCTTCCAACAAAAATTTCTCAGGCTGAGATTTACTCTCAAGTGTACAACTGGCATTCAGAGAACTTCTAATGGAAACGTATATTTAGGCTAAAGAATGAAGCACAAAAGGTTCACTGATTCAACCTGAGGGGAAATGATGTTCTTTGAGTTTTCTAAGTATTATAGTGATTATTTAAATTTAAACACTCTATGTCTGCATTCCACAAATTCTGTTCCATAGAGCAGTAGTTATGTGACATGACCAATGTGGAAAAAGTTCTATACCATTAACAAATATTTTTAGAAATATTTTATTCAATAGTTTCACTCTAGGAACATCAAAATAAGGGTTGATACAGTGAAGTCACTGAGATATTCTTAAATTCTATCTAGTTGTTTGTAAAAGTATGTTTCTCACTTTGTTTTGAGCATGAAATTATTTTCTCACCTCAGTATCTATTGTATTAGTTTCCTAGGGCTGCCATAGCAAAGTACCATAACTGGATGTCTTAGAGCAGTAGAAATTTATTATCTTACAGTTCTGTAGACTACAAATCTGAAATCAAGGTATTGGCAGGGACATGCTTCCTCTGAAACCTATAGAAAAAAGATATTTTCTAGCCTCTTCCAGCTTTTATTAGCCCCAGACATCCCTTAGTTTGTGGCAGCATAATTCTAATCTGTGTCTCCATCGTCGCATGTTCAAAATACCCCTTTTGGTCATACTGGATTATGGCCTAGCATAATGCCCTCATTTCAGCTTGATTACTTTGAAAAAGTAATAAAGTTTGGAAACACGGTCACATTCTGAGGTACCGGGGGTTAGGACTTCAGCATATATTTGGGGGGTGGGGTGCATAATCTAACCCATAACACCTATCTACATTCCTCATTTTCTGAGGAATGCAATCTGGAATATATTATGCTACATAACTGCATCTCAACTATTGCAATGAGAATGTGTTGTATGACTTAAAAAAATTCTGAAGTTATAAAAACATCAGAGCCAAATACAAACAGATCAAGTTAATAATTGTTCCATAACCACAATTTATCTGATCTATTTCCATTTATGTCTACTCAATTACTAATACCATTACTAAAAATTACTCAAAATTTATTACCTGCTGATACTTGATTAGCAATACCTATGTAAAATATAGCAAACCATATCCCTTTGTATACCATATAAGTTTACAATATAAGGTTCACACTCAATTGTTAACACTTGAGAATGTACATACATTTTAATCTTCATCTTGAGTCAAAGCCTCTCATACACTAGAATGTTGACATGTACATTGTGTCACTTATACATTGCATGGTTGTCCTTTAAGACTTTAGTTCATAATATCTTTTCCCATATACCTTTCAATCTATAGCAACATATGAAAATTGAAACCCCACTCACTATTCAATCCTTACTGAAATGTTACTTCTCTCTTCAGCCTCTCTGAAGAGAGGCTTCTAAATAAAAAGTAATCATTCCTCCTTCCTGCGCCCCCCCCCCACCTTTCCCCTACACACATACCTCTTGGAAACCACTGATCTTTTGTCTATTTGTCTATTCTTTCACCAGTACCACACTGTCTTGATTATTGTAATTTTATAGTAAGTTTTGAAGACAGGTAGTATGAGTCCTCCAACTTTGTTCTTTTCCTTCAATATTGTGCTGGCTATTCTGAGTCTTTCGCCTCTCCATATAAACTTTAGAGTCAGTTTGTCCATATCCATAAAATAACTTGCTGGGATTTTACTGGGATTTCACTGAATCTATAAATCAAGTTAGGAAGTACTGACATCTTGATAATATTGAGTCTTCCTATCCATGAACATGGACTATCTCTCCATTAATTTAGTTCTTTCTTTATTTCACTCATCAGAGTTTTGTAGTCTCAGGCACAGAATTTTCCTAGTACTGTAATTCCTTCAGATAAGTCAGGAACTGGACTTGAAGAATTTTTTGTTCTTTTTCTGAAATCTCAGATAACAGCTCAATACCTCCTCACTATCTTCATGTGTTATCTCTTCCAATCAACCCCTTGTTTGAGCCATGCCATTATCTTATATTTTTTCCTGCTACTTCCTATAATTTTTGTCATCTCACTTAGGGTTTGGCTTCATGAACGTGATAGGGGAAAAAAACCTGTGCTGAACTGTATCCAAGGTAGAAATTTATAGAGCCAAAAATTAACAGAAACATCAACACATTTTGTTTCAAGATTCCAGAAACCACTCCCAGATTGGTAGGGAGACTGGCTGCAAAATTTGTCTTTGTTTCAGAGTCTTTTAATCAATATTTGCAACAACTGCAAATGGTGAAGGCAAAACAAGAATATTCTCCAGGGATTATAAACTGCATATGTTCTGAAAGTACATTTTCACTGAACTCTATACATCTTTGTTCAAGTTCACTAAAAGCCCTATTTCTTGTTATTTGAACTTTAAAATTGTCCTCAAAGCTAAGAATTAGTTCAATAGATTTTCCCTCTTCTAACTCTGTGATGAAATTTATTGTTGTAAATTTCATAAAGAAAATCAGAATGAATAATTTTCAATCTATGTTCCGCTTATTTTCATTACATAGCTTTACGATACTTAGTTAATAATCTTCTTCCTGTCCCTTGTACTCGAGTTCTGGCATCTGATTCCTAACCTTTTCACCTTCTCTATCTTAAACAATTCTACTAACCTAATGAGTATCATTAGTTTCACCAGAGCTAAAGTTATGCCTTCCCCCTCACACACTGTTGCCCTATTTTATTCCATCATCGTGAACAATGTTTTAATTTGCGTTCCCCAGAAGCAGAGCCTGAGAGGAGGATTGGTGTGAAAGAGATTAATTTGAAGTGTTCCCAGGGGAAACTGGTAGAAGAGTGGGGAGCTGGGACTGAGAAAGGAGGAAGTCCAAGTAAGGGTGCCCCACTAATCTATGTTTATGAATATTACTTTGGCTCAATGATACAGGAGAAATTTGGAGATGGTATATGTTACAGTTCAGACTTTTCTTTATTAGTATACAAGAAACCTGAAATATTTGTATCTCTTCATCTTTCAGTCATTAGTTAAATGCTATTTCTGGGGAGATATTAACTCCCAGACATTTTCAACTCTTCCTGCCTGCAGGCAAACGGGTATGTGAAGCCCAACAACAAACTGCGGCAAGTACTGCTCTTGGGAGTGAAAACACACTGGGATTCAGGCAAAGACTTCTTTAAGCTACCTCTCTTAGGATTCCATGCTATAACGCTTATCTGTTTGAACACTCATATTATCTGTTTGAACACTCATATTATCTGTTTGAACACTCATATCTGTTTGAACACTCATATTATAACATGGTCTATCTCTCTAGCAAAGTCTGCTTACACAAACCAACACCTGTGGCATGCTGCTATACCTTCTAGATATAATGCTCTGTCTTTAGATTTGAATTACCTAGTGTAGTGTGTATGAAAAATCCACTGATGGCAGTTCTAATCTATTCCCCATACTAAACAATTAGCTTTCAAAGTCCAATCATATGGCCAGACATTTGTGCCTGGCCATATGATTGGACATCAAAATATAATAATAATAATGCATTAATTTAATAATAATATAGTACTCTATGTTCATGGAGAGCACTAAATACCTGGCTTTACTAAGGTGGAAAATACTCTAAAATCTAATCTTC
>RJWK010035652.1:0-13260 GCA_004363435.1 Platanista minor
TTTTTATTGCTTATTATGGGTTCATTGTTACTGGCTGGGGAGAAAAGATGCCTCTTGGTAGAACATAAGGGCACACTGCCAGGAGACTGTGTCCCCAAACACCAGCACTGTCACAGCAGACAGCGTGCTGTAGGAGAAACTCACTTCACACAAAGGGAAGGGGAGAGTAGCCGCAGGAAGGCACTCCACATCTCTGAGAAAGCAAAAAGGCCCCTCCTGCTGGAAACTTATGGGGCCGGGACCGGGGAGTTTGTGGGGGGACCTCATTTTCAGATCTGCCAGCCTCACACTACCTCCAAACTCTTCCTGAAACTGTTTCCTCAACCAGGGAGTTCAACCTGACTCAGCTGAGAAGGAGACTTATAAAAGGAGCCAGTAGAGGATGGGATAGTTAAGTGACAAAAGACCAACTCCTGTCCAGACCTCCTACCCGGCAAAGGATTTAAATGCCTGTTTTGTTCCCTGAGCTCCTATACTCCCTGCCCTACATGTTCCCAGCAGGCCAGGAGGGCGTGAATGGGGATACGCAGCTTGGCTTCGTGGTCCCACCAAGACAGTTCTGCTGGTGCTGCAGCTCTGGGTCCAAGCAGTGAAGGCAGAGATGCAGCCTGGCTGCAGTGGGGACCAGGGACACAGCTGGGGCACACGGAGCATCTTTAGGGCAGCAGAAGGCAAACTCAGCCCAGGCCCCTCCTCCATCCTCCACCTGGTGGAGCTGAAGAACTCAGGTCTTCCCAGAAGCTTCCCACCTGCAAGTCTGAACAGGCGGTCCTCACTGCCATCCGTTCCTCTCAAGTGGACAAGGGCTACGTTCCTCGCTCTATGGTTTCTCGTACCTTGGTCGCTAAGACTTTTATTGCTTGTATTGTCATTTACCTTTTCATGCCTATTAATCTTGTTTCTGAGAGGGACTGTGTTGTTTGTGGACCGTATGCGTAGCTGCACCCCCCATAGTCCCCACAGGCACATAGTAGGGCTCAGCAGTTACTTGTTCAACAAGTGCCTGTTCAGGGAAAGTTAGGACCCGTCCCACATTCCTTGCTATTTCCCCACACAGCTACCACAGCACACATCCTCCGTCACCTTCTCTCTTGGTTCATTTCTCTGTTTCTGAACTGAGTCCTGGAAATAGGGCTCTTATCTACCCCTGTTGGAATCCTCCTTGCCCAGCACAGTGCCTGGCACACATCTGTTATTGGCATTCATTCACTTAACATTTATTCCATTCCTTCTTCCACTGCTGTCTCGTATGCTTCATACACATTCTCTTTGATATTTAAACTGCAATTCCATAGGAGTCCATAAGGTGGGTATTCTCCCATTTTACAGATGGAAAAACTGAGGCTCAGAGAACTTAACTGGGGACATCCAACTTACAAGAGACAGAGGTGAGATTCAAACCCAGGCTCGCCTGGTGCCCAAAGCCAAACTCTCTCTTGCAGGCCCGCTGCCACCTCAAGCCTCAAAGCTAGAGCCTCTCTTGTCAAACCCTTCCAGGCCTGTGGGATACAGAGGGTGCATCACCCTAGTAGGAAGACTGCTTCTCCTGGGACCCAGGGAGAGGTCTCAGAGCTCAAACCTGGAGGTTTCCATCACCATGCTGGGAGCATGGGAAGCGGGTGTTTTTATTCCTTGTGGCCTCATGGCTGTTTCCTATAATGTATCCGCCCTGGAGAATGCCCGGAAGAGGTGGCTTCCGGCTGGCACAGGGAGGAGAGGGCCTCTTCCCGCCCTGCAGAGAAGGGGTTTTCGCTCCAAAGCAGCAGCTCCCTCTGCCTTACCTTTGGACAGGGAGTATGGGCGGGTTTGAGTGCAGGGTCTGGATTCTGTCCCTTGTCTGTTCAGATCAATTAACAGTTATTAAGCATCCTCTAGGTGCAAGGGACCGTCTGAGATGGACTCCTGGCATTGCCACCAACCAGCTGTATGACCTTGAGAAAGGTATTCAATTGTGCTGAGGCTATTTCCCCATCTGAAAATGGGAGAACGATACTTATCTCATTGGGTTATTGGAACATTCATACAAAAATATAAGCAAGGAGCTTAGAACAATGCTTGGCACATAGCGAGTATTCAGCAAACGTTCAAAAGCATGCGAGAGATAAACAGACACTACCCTCTGTGTCAGTGTTCTCATCTGTAAATTGCTCCCAATTTGTCAGTGAGAAAGCTGACACCAGTAGTAGTTGCTCCTAATTTACAGATGGGAAAATTGATACAGACAGTAAGAGTGAAACTGGGACTTGAATCAAGAGGCCCTGGTTCCAAATCCTCCACTCTTCACAAGCCTCAGCACTCCATTGTACCTCTCACCGTGTAGCGAAGTGACACAGCTGGTGAGTGACAAAGCCAGGATTCCATCCCAATCCTGTAGAATCAGAATTAGGAAGTGATGAGGTGGGGTATTTATTATATTCACTTTTAATATAATTTATTTAATTAATTATAAGTTTGTATCATTTACTATTTAATAATGGCTGTGTTTAACAACTGATTTTCAAAATACCTGGAAATTTAGCAATCAGCTCTCATGAACCAATACTCTGTAATGACCGATTACTTCTCAGGGCTCTTGTAAAACTGAAGGAGATGAGGTCAATGTCAGCCATCGGTGGGCTGGAACCATCTGTGGGGCTTTGGGCAAGTTTCTTAACCACCGTGTGCTTCAGATTTTCCCCATCTGTAAAATGAGGCTGTCATGAAGATTGCATGAGAAAATGTATGTAAAGAATCTAACCAGGGCAGATCCAGGGTGAGGCAAAATTCAACCTGTGATGAGAACCTACGGTACAAAATTCAACAAGGCGCTCCCTCTCAGGGTTGCCCTAGTGCAGGGTCAGCAGTGGGGCGTGCCTTAAATTTTGTATGCTAAATGCCTCACTTGCCTCACCCTAGTCCCAACCCTATTCCTGGCACATAGTAGGTAGTTGCTGTTATTACCACAAGAGCTTCCAGGAGGGTGTAACCTATCAGGCTAAATAAGACTTACAGACCGGAAAAGTTACCTAACAATATGTTATTTGTGGGAAAAACAACAGCATGGTACACTGTCCTAAGGCATATGGTAGACACCCCATGAGCCTTTCAGATAATGGGGGTTAAATTTCCACGATAATCACCACAGCCTGAGAATACTGAGCCATCTCTAGGAGATCCAGGGCTGTCTCTGGAAACAGCCACTTGAAAGCAAGAATTTCTTTGCATTAATTTGAAAGATAAAAGCACTAGCCCTCAAATGTACTTTCTACTACATAGTAGGTAGATATACGTCTTATTTTTCTCCCCCAGAAACTTTTCCAGTAAAATTGACACCCGGGGGAGACGGGCCTGCTGACCTGTGGTTTCCCAAGCTCCCTGACACCCCACTGTGCTCCAACCACTCCTGGGGGTGATGGGGGTGGAGGATGCTGCTCAGATGCTGGCTGTGTTCTGTCGGGAGAAGGAGAGAGCTGTGTGGGCTGAAGGCAGTGAGATGTCTCTGGTTGAGGGATAGGGAAGGGGTACTGGGGGTTGGATTAGAGAAACAGAACCAATAGGCCATACAGAAGAAGAGAGACGTACAAAGAGATTTGCGGTGAGGGGTTGGCTCAGGTGATTACGGAGGCTGAGAAGTCCCACCATCTGCCATCTGCAAGCATGAGGCCAAGGAAAGCTGGAGGTGTAGTTCCAGTCCAAACCTGAAGGCCTGAGAACCGCAGGGGCTGACAGTGTCAATCCCAGTCCAAGACCAGGTCCAAAAGCCTAAGAACTGGGGTGCACATAGTGTAAATTCCAGCCTGAGTCTGAAGGCCTCAGGACCAGGAGCACCAACATCTGAGGACAGGAGAAGATGGACATCCCAGTTCAAGCAAAGAGCAAATTTGTCCTTCATCCACTTTTTTGTTTTATTCAGGCCCTCAATGACTGGATGATGCCTACCTGCACTGGTGACGATGATCTTTACTCAGTCTACAGGAAACACCCTCACAGACACACCCAGGAAAATGTTTGACTGGCCATCTGGGCATCCTTTAGCCCAGTCCAGTTGACACATAAAATTAACCATCACAGTGTTGATGCCTTGAAAATTCCTGAAGTGTGTAACATTTTGAAGGAAGTCAGTTCTTAAATCTCTAAATCATTTCTCTTCAATGCAATATTCGAGCAAATTCTGGACTAACAGTGAGGTATTGTGATAGCATTGGATTTGGAATTAAAAGACTTGGTTTTGTGGAAAGTAGATTGGCTACTGCTTAGGGCTGGGAGGGTTTGCAGGGGAATGAGGGTGGATGGCTAAGGGATGTGGGACTTCTTTTGGGGGTAATGATGAAATGTTCTAAAATTGACTCTAGTGATGGTTGCACAACTCTGTGAATATACTAAAAACCACTGAACTGTACATATTAAATGGGTGAACTATACGGTATGTGAATTATATCTCAAAAAACTATTTTTAAAATTTTTTAATTAAAAATTTTATGTGGTATAGTCATGAAAAATAAAAAATACTTTTTAAAAAAATAAATCCCTTACTACCTCCATAACCTTGGGCTAATCATTTGATTTCTAGAAACCTCAATTTCTCCATCTGTAAAATGGGGACCATAGTGAGGAGCCAATGAAATGAGAGCCCTTCAAGGTGAAGAGTTTCTACACCAACAGTCACACGGCTATGAGTTGGCTGACCATTTGAAGATCCTCAGTCGATGACACCAAAAGCCAAGAAGAAATTCCCTTTGGCTTCCAAGAGGCATGGTGAGCGCTGCAGTGAGGGCCACTCACACAGATCAATCCTAACCCAAGCATGTTTGGGCTCTGCATGCCTAGTTCACATCCAGCTGGTCCCATGTAGAGATACTGCAAGAATATTTCTGCTTCCTGGGTTGGAAGGAGGGGCTTCCATTATGATCACAGCACACTTGATGTCTTAATATTGGTGTTTGCACCTTTCAGAAAGACCACACCACCAGGGAACGAGGATGCGGCCAGAGCCTCCCAGCCTTTCTTCACATAGAAGTTTAGCCCCTGAGTCTGGGAGGATGTCCTAGCCCTTAAGGCGGGTTGGCCTTGGGGTTTCTCTCCTCCCTGCCCAGTCTGGCCCTGCAGACTTTGGGGAGCATACCTAGATTTGCTCTCTTCTGAGCCCAACGGTGATGTAAGAGAACAATGGGTTTCTACAGGGCAGCTCGGGTCACTTGGGAAGAGCAGGGTGGAGAAGGAGAAAAGGCCAGGGACCTGCAGGAGGCATTTGAACATGAGCTGTGATGGTGGAGAGGTGGGTAACCCAAAGGTGGAGGTGTGACCCCAGGAAGCCCAAGAAACACCCATGGGGCTTCCCTGGTGGCGCAGTGGTTGAGAGTCCGCCTGCCGATGCAGGGGACGCGGGTTCGTGCCCAGGTCCTGGAAGATCCCACGTGCCACGGAGCGGCTGGGCCCGTGAGCCATGGCCGCTGAGCCTGTGCGTCCGGAGCCTGTGCTCCGCAACGGGAGAGGCCACAACAGTGAGAAGCCCACGTATAGAAAAAAAAAAAAGAAACACGTGCCCATGGCTGGGCACGTGCTCCCCCGTTCATGTCTTGACAAGAACTGTCACTCCACACAAGGTAAACAGCAGAGCCATACTATACAGTGGGTCAAAGCTCTTTGGCTAGCTTTTCGTATGTGTATTTCTTCTGCCTTTTATGTAGAGAGGTGAATTAATACCTCTCGGTGACTCCACCTACATCTGAAGTAGCTGCCAAATTTCCTTAAGCTCAAAAGTAAACTTTCTTTAATGGGTGATTAAACCAAGGGAAGCAGTAACATCGTATGTGATTCACTCACCTATGTTTTTTTCTATAAAAATATCTTAAGGAAAAAAAAAAATTTGCTTATATAGCTAAGCAAGTACAGGGCTTTACAAAAGTAAACCACTAAATACAACTTATGTGTCCTTGACTCAACTTCACTGTTACACCACCTCCCCGTCCAACCCTGGCTGCTCTTCACAGAAAAATAGTGAATTTCGTCCTTGGATCTTTTACTCTGGGATCCATGACTGTGCTTCACATCTCCTCTACAGCCCCCTCTCCCCTCCCACGGGGGGCATCCCAGAAGCTGGTGTCTGCTCCAGGGCTCCAAACTGGAAGCACGCAACATCCCTGTGCCTGCTGATCAGCCTCTCTCTCAGTTATCCCTCGGTTCTCCAATCGGCTTCTTAAAGGGGCAAACCCTTTTCCTTCTGAAATTCTATTTTAAAAAAATAAATAAATGAATAAACTATCACATGCTTTCAAAACCATTTACCCGGTTTTCTTTACAGTTCCCAGTGGAGCCAGCATCGGGCAGAATAATGAAGTGGAACCAGTGTCTTCTTTGGGCCGATCTCTTCCCTCTTTCCTTATGCTTCCCTCTCCACCCACACCTTACAAGTTAGGGCTCTTAGCTGCAAGCAGCAGAAATAAAGTCTGGCTGACGCAAGCCAAATAGAAATTCACTAAGAGGATACTGTATACTTGACATAATCTCTGGGAGCGCTAGAGAGCCAAGTCTGGGACTCTGCCGCCAGAAGCAATTCCCCCAAAATACACCACAGAACTTGTCTAGCGAGAACACCACCGCCACGGGCACTGGGCACCATGGCTTGTGCCAACAGCACACGACCCCTGGACGCTGGACTCAGCCTCTAGCTCCACAGCACCACTGCCCCAGGAATTCAGACCACCTCCAGAGAGAGCTTACTGATCCCACTTCTTCGCGTCACTAGCTCCTATCCTGAGTCCAGAGGCAGGCATGTCTGATCAGCAAAGTCCAGGTCGTACACCCACATCCTGGCTACAAAGGGAGGCCAGGAAAGAGAAGACATGGTCTTTTCACCTTCTAAAGTGGCCGGCTCTGCTGCCACCCATCAGAACTAGGAAAGAAGGAATTCCCTAAACACGGGGCAAAGGGTCCAGACACTGGCCAAAAAGAAAAGTAATGCACACTACATCTCCTTTCTCCAAAGCCACTCAGCTCTTTTCCGCTCTTCCGACCCATGCAGAATGACTGCCTTGGTAAGCAGAGACGCAGTGTGCTATCCCTCAGAAACAACTTCTTTCTTACAGATGACCAAAGGAAAGGATAGTGTTTAACAGAAAGCATCCATGGAGAGGAGATACTGTAGGACAGAGGTGTTCCCACACTGGACCCAGACAGCTTCTGACTCCTACTATGTCTAAAAGAGCACAGCACACGCTGGTTTTCACTGTCCACCAGAACACAGGATGCCTCGAGGCACGGGCCATGTGGTAGATTGTTTGCAAAAGTGCTGCAAATGTTCCTCTTCCTATATGTATCCTCCTAAGTATGACTTTCCAGCTCTTCCCACCTAGAAGTAGAGTCTATTTCCCCACCCCTTGAATCTGGGCAGGCCTAATGACTTGCTTTGGCCAACAGACTGTAGAGGAAGTGATGTTGTACCAGTTCCAAGCCCAGGCCTTCAGCGCACTTGCCTGTCTCGGCTCATTCTCTGCCATGAGAATAAGCCCCAGCTAGCCTGCTGGAGAGAGGCCATGCGGAACAGATAAGCTGTCCCAACGAGGCCATCTAAGACCAGCCAGCTTGTCGCCGAGTGAGCCCAGCTGAGACCAGAACTACCCAGCTAAGCCCAACCCAAGTTGCCCATCCACTGATTTGAGAGCTAAATAAACTGGTTGCTATTTTAAGCCACTAAATTTTGGGGAGGTCTGTTATGTAGCAAAAACTAACAGGTATAGGACAGGCGTAGTACCTCTGCAAAGCACCCTGGGCTCCAGACATGATGCTCAACCTATATGCATAGAAGGGAGGCTGCAGATGCAGTTGGTGCTGCTCCCCACCAACATCCCCTCACTTCAATTTCAGTGCATGCCTGTCCAAATACCAGTTGCCAGCACCTGTATCTCTGCTACCAGAGCCCACCTGCCCACCCTCACTTCAGGCCATGAGTGCCAAGTAGCCCTCAACCCATCACTGAGGGGTTGGTGTTTGAACACCCCAGCTCCCTTGCCCCTTGGGTATGCTGCGTCTGAGGCATGTGTCGTTTACTGGCTCCCAGATCATCCCAAGAGGATCAAGGTCCAACTACCCCTGGGGATAACTAACTTGGTAACAAACTCTTTATCGGCTGCCTTCCCTTCTCTGACTCACTTCTCCAACTCTCCCTTTGGTGTTTCCTGGGATCACCTCTCACATAAACTACTTACACTCAAATCCGTATCTCAGAGTTTGCTTCTAAGCAATTAGACCGCTGGGCACTGAGATGGGGCATCCACACAGAAACACTTCTGTCATCAGCCCCTCACCTCTGTGTTTCACTACTACTGCCCAACTCCAGTCTGGGAGTCAGCTGCATAGACACTGCCCACTATCCCAGCCCGCTGCCCCTGAGCACAAACACTGCAGCACAGCCCCTCACAAGGCTTCAGTGGCTTGAAGGACCACTTCCTCCACCATCTGGCTTTGTCAACAGTTATAGTTTTTTCCTTCATTCTCCAGTGAAGAAAATATGCCAACTGCCTCCTCTCATGGTCTGGAGGGTGAAGGTGGTGGAGAAGGAAAGACTTAGAGGAGACCCAGACTTGGAACAAAAAAGTGTGGAGCGGGCTAGGCTGTCCCTGCCTGTTCCTCTGATCCGATCTGAGCTCCCAACAGGACATTGTAGTCAGAGGAGCAAGTTCAGTAAACACAGCCCCAGACCCCAGGGCTCAGGGGCCATCTGCCTAGCATATACATTCAAAGATACTTACCAGAGGCCTGTTAGGCACCGAGTACTGCTCTGGGTGCTAGGATAAAGTGCACGCACACACACACACAACATATATCTATCCCCCAGGCCAGAGGCATCTGTCTTAGAGCCTCACAGCACAGAAGAAACAGAAGTGGGGATGGATTCTGGAGTCAGGCAGACTTGTATTCAAATCCTGTCTCCATCCTCAAGGAGCTGTGTGACCTTGGACATGTTGGTTAACCTCTCTGTGTCTGTTTCCTCCTCTGTGAGGCAGAGATAAATAGCAGTACCTATCTTACAGGGTTGTTGGGAAGGTAGACATATATATGAACCCTTAATAAACCTCAGCTATTAGGACTAGTTCTCTTAAGGCGGTGCATCTCTGTTATATAACCTGACGTGTTTCCCACAAACTCTACTAACACAGGGCCCAGCAGGAATCTACATGAGAGAGGCCAGTGGTCTAAATCCCTTCAACATAGCCACCCTTTGTTTGCATGTTCTTCACTTCTATGAAGAATAGGCTTCTTCTCATTGCCTTTTTTTAGAAAAAAAGCCCTATTGGGCTTTTATTTTTCTTATTCTTGATAGAAATACGAGTACAGAGAAATATTTCTCTACCATTAGGGGGAAAAGGTTCAGGCAGTCCTGGGGACTCATAGGGAGTGGTGGGGACTGGGGCAGGCTGGAGAGCATGAGCCTCATCTTAAAAGAAACTGGTGCTACTTAGATGCACATGACTGATGCCACAATTGATGCCAAAGGGGACTTTGAGTCTTACGTGGCCAGATGTCCCAATATTTCCAGAGATGCCAGACAACTGGATTATTATTTTTTAAATCTCTTCATTTTTTAAGTGTTGGCTCAAAATATTTAGAAATATTGTATAGAGCAGTAGTCCCCAACCTTTTTGGCAACGGGGACCAGTTTCATGGAAGACAATTTTTCCACAGACAGGGGTTGGGGGGGATGGTGCAGGCGGTAATGCGAGTGATGGGGAGTGGCAGATGAAGCTTCGCTCGCTCGCCCGCCACTCACCTCCTGCTGTGCGGCCCAGTTTCTAACAGGCTCTGGGACCAGTACCAGTCAGCGGCCCAGGGATTGGGGACCCCTGGTACACAGTGCAGTACATTTAAGGGGTCCATGGGCTGACTCAGACCTATAGGCGATGACATTGAGGCCTCTCCATCCTTTGCTCATCTCAAGGTCTCTGCAGTCTGAGCCTCATGATGCGGGGCTGCTACCCTACACAGCCTCAGTGGGCACCATTCACATTCGATTCCTTGAGACTTGTGGCTCAGAGCAGTAGCAGGGGCCCTTCCGTACCCACAGAGCCAGTGTGCAAGCAAGCCTTTCTCCAGACAGTTGCTGGCCCTTGCCAATCTCCCTCCTCTGACGCACTGGCACTAAATGTACTATCCAATCAGCAGGGTCTCACAAGCTACTGACCTCTATCTCAAGCTTGTCTTTTATTGTATCAGTATATAATGCTATCAAAGTACAAAATCCAGTCTTGTTAATTGATGGTTTCATTAGTTTATATCTTATCTCCCCAACTAAAATGTAAACTTTATGAACAGGGATCACATTTTATGTCTTTTTGAACCATATAACACCTTTATACTGTATTAGCACCCAATACCTACCTATACGTTGACTGCTTCATCACAGAGGTAATTCTGAATTTGTTGCTACTGTGGGTGGCACGTGGATAATACTTCAGGCTACAGAAAAAAATCTTTTCCAGGTACATGAAGAAAGAGGAATATATAGGGGCCGGTCCTAAATTTATCTAAAAAGAAATTCACCATCTGTATGCCTTCCATGTCAGCCCATGCCAGCCATAGAGCGCAATCCTGCAGCAGGGGGTGTTTTAATGTTGCCGTTGAGAGTAGCTTATTGTTAATTTTCTTACCGGTAAAATGGAATCATCCAGGCTTACTAGCTATCTTCTAGAGAGGCCAGAGAGAAGAAAGAATCCATCTCCACCATCTCCATTTATAAAGTATATTTAAAATCAGAATATTAGGTATGTTGCAGCTGAGTGCACTGTTAGGTGGCTAAAGTACATGAGAAAAAGAATCTCATTTGTTAATTTATGCCTGGGTTGAACTATTTATATTTAACCTGGCGATTATTTAATTAAACAGTCCATTCCCTTTGGGGTCTCCCTGTAGTCTCTGTAATTTGTTAGACAGAATAAAACAACCCATTTGCCCTTGTATTTACTCTTCCCTTCTCAAGGCTACTTAATTTTTTTTTCTATTTTAATAGGCCTAGAACCCCTAGTAAAAGAGATTTGAACAAACAGTCTGACAACAGAGGAGTGAATGCAAAACACCAAGTACTTGAATCACAAGGCAGGCCAGCTGGAAAGAGTTTTGAAGATAACCGAATCCAACTCTCTCCTTCTACAGATGAAGCAACCAAGACCCAGAAAGGTTGGGTGACTCACCCAAGGGACCCACAGCCAGTGAGGGAGACTACCCGCATCCGATGCCCAGTGCTCGCTCCACTCTCATTAACCCGAGACACCAGGGCTCCTTCAAACCTCCCCAGCCAGGCTCTAGAAGGGCCTAGTCCCATAGAACAGTGGGCTTGTAGACTTGGAAGCGATAAAGCCTAAACCAACAGCAAACTTTTATCCATTCAGTATTTGTTGAGTGACTGCTAAATGCCAGGAGATGAAACACTGGAGGCAGAACAGTGAACAAGGGTCCAGGGGCCTGCTTTGCCAGATTTGCCTCCAAGTTTAGTGGGGTGATAGAGAACAAATAAAAGAATACATGAACGTGACACTTACAGAAAGTGTCAAGTATTAAAATACCCAACCAGGATGGTATGACAGAGTGGGGAGGAGGGGGCAGCTTTGGACAGGGTGTCAGGGAATCACTCTGCAATGTCCATGATGGGGGCGTAGGGGCAGGAGAACATGCCGGGTGGGCAGGGGGCCGGTGATAAGCACCGGGCTTTGGTTTGAACATTACCAACAGCAGGAAGTTGAGCATCTCCAAAGGCCAGCTCAACTTGTTAAAAAGTTCTTTCCTAGACCGAGCTGAAATCTACCTCCCTGGGACTTCAGATTTCAGTAACTCATTCTCATGAACGTCACAGAAAGGAGTCAGCTAAGAGATGTTAAACAGCATGTTCAAATGCTAAACACAGTCCTCAAATAAGACAGTTGCTTCAATGTCTTAATTTAAAATGGCATGTTTGGTAAAATACAACATACCAACGAGATGACTTACATGTTCTCAGTCAACCTCCAGTTCATAAAAGGGTTTCAAACCACCACTTCAAAGGAGGTTCAGACAGCCAACTTCTAGAGTCCTGGACCTGTCCATGTGAGTCACCCAACAAGACACACCAACTCCCTTCCGCCTAGAACCCTAGCTGGGGTTTTACAGCATCAAACACTGCTGTCCCATTGTTCGAGACGGCAGAGGATATTTGGTTCTGCGCGTTTTGCTTTCTAAGATATTCGTGGAATCAGAGAACTAAGAACTCATCTGGCCCAACCCCCTTGTTTCATAGACAAGGAAATGGAAGCCCGGAAATAAGAAATGACCACTCAGGTCTATCAGCAAGTTGTGGCCAGGGTGGGACTTAGATCCTCCAGCCCCCAAACCAGCTGGGCGTGGTCGCGCAGTTGCACTTAACGTATAACTCCCAGCTTTGCCTGCATGTTAGGACAGACTTCCAGTCCTCCAGTGATTTCTCATGCGTGTTTAAGAAGAGAAAGCCCAGCTCCCTAACTCTCTTTTCACGTGGACCCACAGCGCAGAGACCTTCCAGACATCTGACTGCACGCTGAAGGGGCCGGGGACAGGCGTTGCTTGGTCGTGAGTGGGGAAGGGGTCCTTCCTCCACTACGCAGGAAGACCAGCTTCTGATCCAAAGCCAACCACAAGATGCAGAATGTGGGAAGAGAAGCCAAGTTCAGGGACCACACCGAAGCCAAACCTACTCCAGCTTCTATCTTGAGTCCAAATATCTGACGGAACCAACGGCCTGGCTGCAATGCCTATAAGCCGAGCAGTGAAATGGTCAGTAACACGAGAAGAAAGAGTGCTGAGTCTTAAGCCAGTCAATGAAGCACCCGGGCCCTGCTTTCCTTCGCCCCACTTCAGGCAAGCAAGGGAGGATTTGAGCAGCGGCGGAGCTGATTGGCAGGGCCTCCTTCTTCTGCCCTTGCTGGCGTCTGCTGCTGGCTGGAGCTCTGAGAACGTAGCATTTTTGTCCCTCTGACCCCCCTGCATTAGCAGGAATAAATGACTTTCTTGGGTGGAAGGGGAATGCTGGAATGCAATTCAGTAGTATGGGCAGCATCTCTCAGAAAAGAAAGCATCAAAAAAAGAAATACCGATGGGCTTCCCTGGTGGCGCAGTGGTTGAGAGTCCGCCTGCCGATGCAGGGGACACGGGTTCGTGCCCCAGTCCGGGAGGATCCCACATGCCACGGAGCGGCTAGGCCCGTGAGCCATGACCGCTGAGCCTGTGCATCCAGAGCCCGTGCTCCTCAATGGGAGAGGCCACAGCAGTGAGAGGTCCGCG
>RJWK010035653.1:0-11042 GCA_004363435.1 Platanista minor
AGTGGCATGGACATATGTACACTACCAAACGTAAAATAGATAGCTAGTGGGAAGCAGCCGCATAGCACAGGGAGATCAGCTCAGTGCTTTGTGATCACCTGGATGGGTGGGATGGGGAGGGTGGGAAGGAGGGAGACGCAAGAGGGAGGAGATATGGGAACATATGTATATGTATAATTGATTCACTTTGTTATAAAGCCGAAACTAACACCCTTGCAAAGAATTATACTCCAATAAAGATGTTAAAAAAAAAAAAAAGTATTGCCTATACTTTAAAGTAAAACTTCCTCAAAATAGCATACAAATTTCTCCATATTTGTATAACCTTACTTCTATAACCTTAGTCTGACTGCTCATCAAAATAAAGTTTCTGCTCAATTTTGGCTGATCTGGTCCATTAAATGTCCAGAATACTCCATGCTCATTACTGACATCAAGCCTTTGCTAATTTATGGACTCCTTGTCAGAACAGCATGGCCCTGTCCTCCTACTCACCTATTCCTATGCTTTCTTCAAAGTCCAACTTCAACCCACCTACCCCAGCTCTTCTCTCACAACTCTAGTCCAAAAGTTTTGTCTCCTTTTACCTATAACTTCCATGTTATTTTTTTGCTTTGACATCTCACTTTGACTCTTAATCATACAATACACTAGCTTGCATTTCCACTTTGTTCTTTTCCATAAGAATGCCTTGTCAACTCATAACGTATTACCTCCTGCAGACCAATGATTTATATTACATAAGATAGTATATATCTTCCTCAGGTCCTGGCACAGCCCTATCTAACACATAGTAAGTTCTTAAGATGTTGATAATCAATGCACTGAACATGGACTCTCTAAGGGAGCCTTTAATAGATACTGCCCCCCAGGATTTTTCTGGTGGTGCAGTGGTTAAGACTCTGTGCTCCCAATGCAGGGGGCCCAGGTTTGATCCCTTGTTAGGGAACTAGATCCCACATGCACACTGCAACTAAGAGTTTGCATGCCGCAACTAAGAGTTCACATGCCACAACTAAGGAGCTGGTGAGCCACAGCTAAGGAGCCCATATGCAGCAACTAAGAAGCATATCGGCCACAACAAAGACCCAGGGCAACCAAATAAATAAATAAATAAAAATAAAATGTATATTAAAAAAAAAAATTAGATACTGCCCCCAGCCCTCAACTCACAGAGATCCTGATTGAGTCAGTTTGTTGTGTTATAACGGTTTCCTAATACTTACAAATCCACCTACTTTATTGGTACCCAGTCCAGAATCCCTGGGTGATTTTAACATACAGCTATGGTTGAGAATCATGACATAAAAGTTATATGGATGAATGGGTGGATTGTTGGATGTAAAACTGAATCATACAAAATAATTATCAACATCTCTTTTTTTTTTTTAACCAAGGTTGACGCACAGATAACTGAAATGTAATGCTATGGTCTTCGACACTCTCTACTTGACCACGAGCTCCTTAAGAACAATGAATAATGCTTATTTGTAGCAAGATCTCCATCTATCACAGTGTCTGGCACCAAGTAGGTCTTGGATACATATAGATGATTGATGTTTCCATTTTATCCACTTATATTCCTCCTGCCTCACCAACCTGGCTGGTAAAACCTTCCAGATCTCAACTTAGATGAGAGCAAAATAAAAAGGTTGTTGTGTTTTAAAGCTATGATTTTTTTTTATTTTTTTGCGGTACACAGGCCTCTCACTGTTGTGGCCTCTCCCGTTGCGGAGCACAGGCTCCGGACGCTCAGGCTCAGCGGCCATGGCTCACGGGCCCAGCCTCTCCGCCGCATGTGGGATCTTCCAGGACCGGGTCATGAACCCGTGTTCCCTGCCTCGGCAGGAGGACTCTCAACCACTGCGCCACCAGGGAAGCCCTAAAGCTATGATTTTTAATAAGACAAAGGAATGGATAAGTTAAATGCTTGATGAAGACGATGAAAGGAAAAAAGGCAGAACAGTTGTCTTTCTTGTTTGCTCCCATTTTTCCTCCATGAAGGAGAATGATTATTCAGGCTGCAACAGATGGAGCACAAATCTTAGTAGGAGAGATAGTAAGAGAGTGTCTAGCAGCTTTAAAATGTGTTCAAGTCCAGATGCATTACATCTAGACAATTAGAACAATTTGCAGCTGTTATCACAGCTGCTAGTGTCCTGGGAAAGAAACGCAGGGGGAATGGGAAAATTGCCAGAAGATCAGAGCTAAGCATATGCCTCAGATTTCAAAAAGGGGGATTTCATAATCCAAGGCCAGATGAGTTTGACTTTTATACCCAGAATATTCTAAAGTGTATTCTTCACTGCATAATTCGTATGCACTTACTAGGGAAAGGGGTGATCACCACAGGCCAGAATAAGGTTGCCAGAAATAATTCAGTGCAAACTATTTTTACATGGTTACTATATTAGAAGGAAAGTAGATGGAAAGAACATCAAAGGCAAAATTCATTCAAACACCAGTCATGATTGAGTCAAAGAAAATATATTGAGTCCTTGGAGTTCATTCCCAAATGCCCAACAAAACACAGTTATTGCCTTCAAGGGGATTTCAGTCTAGAGGGAGAAATACAAAAGAAAACAAGGTCAGTCTTCATGGAGTAAAACATGGGTGTAAGGAAAAAGGATGAAAGGAAGGTCTTAGATGAGGGAAAGTAGTTGAAGAGATTGACATCTCAACTAGGATCAGGACAATGAGAAATGAGACAGGCCAAAAGAGCTGAGGACTGGGCACTGGGGACCAGGAACATGCCAGGTGAAGGAAACGGGGTGAAAAGTTTCAGGGTGATAGAGTGCATGATGGCTTATGGAGCTGCGAGAAGTTCAGGAAGACTGGAACGTAGAATTCAAAGTGTAGAGTGAGGCACAAAGAGAGAAAGTTAGGAGAAGCAGGCAAAAGTCAGACCTGAAAACCGTGGTAAAGAGTTTGGACTTTACTGGAGAACCTTTGAAAGATATTAAGCCAGAAAATGCACATTGATTTCACCAAGACATTTGACAGTCTCTCATAACATTATTGTGGATACAGTGGAGAACGATGGACTAGGCAGTTGTGAAGTAGGTACACTTGTAACCATTTGGAAAACTGTCCTGTAAAATGTCAATGCATAAAATTGTTAGCAAATAGAAAGAACTTTGTTAGCATTTTTCTACACCCTTTTCTTGATTCTACTTTATTCAGCAAATGCATCAAGAACTGGGGCAAAATCTTTACAGGTGATGCAAAGCTAAGAAGAAGGCAAATGTATTGTGCAACATTATCAAGATTTGGGAAGCTTTCAACAGGATAGGATTAAGGGCCTAACCCAACAAGATAAAATTTTAAACTGCATTTATGTTTAAAAAGTAATCTATTGTAGAAGAATAAAATGGGCAATCCCCACTTTATAGTGCTTCATGTGAAAATATAAATTCTAAGGTCAAAAACAGTTATATTAGAGAGCCCTGTGACCCTCTTGCTAGAATTAAAAAAAAAAAAAAAAGACTCTCGGTGATACCATTGTGTTTGAAACAAGATAGGCAATGGCTCCACTAAATACAACAGCTCACATTTGGAGAACTATGTCCAGTTCTAGATCCTGATACTCAGTGTCAAGGTATTTGACAACATGGAAGGTATATGATGTAAAAAAGGGTATAAAGATATATGTTAAAAATATAGAGGCCTTTAAATTTTTAAAAGAATAATTTCAGAGGATTAAAATAGAGCTACTAAGTGAAATCTATAAGGTAGATAGTTTTGAAAAAATAATTTGGGGGGTTGAGGGAACTGTAGAGAATTGGTTAACTAGAAATTTAGAATTTGTAAATGGAATGGGCAGCCTTATGGCTTGTGATCTTCCTATCACTAGAGAGGTTTACACTGTCTCTCAGAGTTTTTCGCTGAAGATTAAAATGTCTGTTAATGAACTAAAGATATTGGAGATGTCCACCTAGTTTATTGGGGATATTTGATGTTCTGTCAAATTGTATTGTCTTGATAAAGTTCCAAAACTGATCCCAGCAGAGATCACAATAGACCTTCCTTTCCATCATTACAACTTACTTAAACCCTTTTTTCTCCTTTAAATCTTAACATACAACCCCTCCCCACACACACGCAATACTATAACTTTATTAAAGAGAAGCTAGTGTCTTTCAAAGAAAAATACCATTTGCTCTATTTGTTCTTTCCCTATTTACACAACAATCTATTGCAGTCTGGGTTTCTGCCACAACTGTTCCACTCAACTGGCTCTCACAATGGTCAGTAACATCCTACTGTTTGACTAATAGGATGGACAGATTCCCTTGCAATTATTTCTTTATCTCCCTCCAGCATTTGTCCTTGTTGACCATTTTCTTTTTAAAATTCTCTTTCACATTAACCTTCAAGATTTTCCTCATGACTGACTGGCTCTTCTTTTTAAGTATCCTTGTCTCTCTTTAACAGCTACTTAAAAATTGATCTTTACCAAGATTTTACTCTCAGCACTTTACTTATCTCATTGCTCATGCTCTCCCTTGGGTAATCTCATCCATGCACAAACTTCAACTAATGCTTGCAGATGGTGACATCTGACCTCTAGGTTCACATCTCTGCTTGCATATGCAATAGGCTTATGACTTCAAACTGACTAGAACCAACCTCATCATTTTCTTTGCCCCAACAAATCAAAAAAAAAAAAAAAATGAGGGGGAAAGTCCTTATATAAACCTGAATTGTCTGTCTTTCTTATTTGGCTTATTTGGCTTTACCTTTCTGCCATGACTTTGATTCTGACAATGAATGACCAAGATACAAAATAATAGAATATTAAGAACATTTAGCAGATAGAGACTAGAAACTCTTTTGTCAAAAAGTATGCAAAAACCAGGTTAGTGTTTCTTCAGATTCCTACCGTTATTAAAAGAAATGAAATTAGAAGAGTAGCTATAATCAGGTGCAATTGCCAGTCCATAAATGATTTTTTTCAACTTACAAAAGCTCAGACCCCAAACTGGAACAGGCACACAAAACTCTGGGAATTCAGATGTTCGGTTTAGAAAGGGATTTTGTGAATAAGTCTTGCAGGTTGAAGCTCGCTAAATTCCTCCTATCTTGGCAGTTTACATGACAAAACAATATAAGCTGCTATGTTTCAAGATTAAAAAATCTTTAAAACTGTCCTAATGCTTTTTTTGTAAACACAGGTGAATTTGTCGTCTGAGGTACTCTTCTTCCTTTCACGAGTGAGGCTAAAGTCTTCTCCGATAAGGTCAGCATCTTTTCTGTGTGGTGAATGCTCAGGTGGAGGCTACCACCGCGAAAATGAAGTCATAGAAAGGAAATCCCAGACCAAGACTGCATGCGCCAAAGTATCATGCACCCCAGCATATGTACAGAGTGCAAGCCTATTATTCCACACCTGGTGCTATGCCAGTGCAGATTCTAGAAGCAAAGAAATAAACAGTTATTTTTACAAAGCAGTATTATTTGTTGGCATGCAGTAAATCTGCTTGAAATTCTAACAACTTCCCTGCATAGAATATCCACCCACCTAACGTTCTTTCTTTAGATGAAATCTTATAATAGCAAATCTGCAATTACATTTCCTATTTTCACTTTTTTCCAAGAACACTGTTGGCCTCTACTGTATAAGAACTATAGTGCATCTATCTCCATTAGTGTTGTAACATGGGTTTTATAAAATCATATTACAAAATGTGGGTCAGTGATCACTGAGTCATGTAATTTATCAAGACAATACCCAGATGCACTGTTTGACATTCGTTTTGCAGGGATGCAATCTACTGGTATAAACAACTCTGCAGTGCCTACCATTCTTCAGAAGCAAAAGTCATTTGCAACTCGGGGAAAAAAATCAATATCCAGAGTTCCACTATCAAATATTTAATGTCCCAGTAAGATAATATATCAGTGAAAACTGACAGCACACCTCCATTGGATAATACATCAACCCTTCAGCTTGACCTGCTAATTATGTCTCCAGATTCAGACTTATAGCACCAAAAAGGACTTTGTCTCCTCGCCCAATCTCCTGATTTTACCAAGGAGGACACTGAAGTACATAGCACAAATACAATATATAAGGACAAGTAACTTGCCTAGTAGTTGGTGATAAAGTCTAGAACAAATGCATCCCTTATAAAAATTCAGTAAATACCAAGTCCAATTCTTTTCAGATTTCGTATATTGTACTGTTTCTCTATTTCCTTAATCACACTATTTGGATACAATTAACTTCTTAATCTCTATATTACATTTAACTAAATCAACATTTTGTTTTAGTACCTGTTTTATAGCAGGTGCCAATTCTATATTAGAAATAATAGTGGTGCCTCTCCCCTATGTACCACCAAAGCAGGACTTTTAAGAGCGATTGGAAATAAGATGCAATTGTTCCCCTCTTAGCTCTGTGACAGTTTCTTCTCAGTCTTACTTGCTGTCATCTCTTCCCAGTTTCCCCTTAAAATTTACTTCTCCCCTTGCCCATTTTCTCTTATGACACTACCTAATCTCCTTCATGATCTCATCACTCACAAGATCTTGGCTGTAACCTCACCCTTGATTTTTCCTAAGTGTGTTTCTTCTGAGTCTTGGCTTCATATAAGCAGGTTACTGCATCTCCATTGGATGTCTTGCAGGTTCCTTAAGCTTAGAACGTCCATAAGTGAAGATATCACTACAACCCTTGGTTGAGGTCCTTATTGGAGGTAACAGTCACAGCTCCACTATGTAAGTGCTCTATTTCACCTTTCAATTGTGGTGTCTGTCTCTCCTACTAAAGTTAAAACCTCTCGAAGGCAGATCCCATGTCTTTTCATCTAGGTATCCTCAGCACTCACCACTTCTCTTGGGGCCTGATAGCTATATAATGAATATTTATGGAATGAATAAATAAAACCATTGTCTGTGCATCACTCAAACCAAAATCCTGAGTATATCCAATTACTTTATAAGTCCTGTACATTTTATTCTCTTAAATATCTCCCCAAACCATATCTTCCTCTTTATCAAAATATTGCCTTGGTTTAGGTTCACTTACTTTTTACTGAGGCCATTGTCACACCACCTAAATGTTCTCTCTGTTTCCAGAATAGCCATTTCCCACTCAATCTTATACATAGAACATTCTAAAACTCAACTCAGATTATGTTTCTTCTTTGCTTAAAATCCTTTTGTGACTCCCCATTACCCAAGGGAAGAGCTATGATATACAACACCTCCTGTGATCTTCCTCCTTCCTACCTATTCATCTCTTGCTCTTTTCCAGCCTTACAACTCACACTGCATCCACAGTAAACTTCTGCTATTTCTCTCTGCACATGGTGCTCCCTTTGCCTAGAATGCCCCTGGCCCATCTACTACAATTTTTAACTAAAAGCTTGTCTCTTGAGTTCCTCCCAAGCAAACTTCAAAGCTCCTTCTTGACACTCCCCATTGTGCCTTATACACAATTATTTTTCTTTTATAATACTTGTGGCACTTAAATCTCTGTATATTTTCCCCAAACTGGTTGATGAGTTACTTGAGTAAAAGGCTTAGCCTTTTCTACTGTGTAGCCTCAGTGTTTAAGAAAGCTTCTGGCACATAGAAGGCACTCATTAAATAATAATGATTATTGTATGATAATACACACAGCCTATACAGAACCTCAAAGTCTTTAAATTTTCCCACATATGTTTTAAATCAAGACTTCGCTTCATACTGTTTTGTCTGCTTTAGGGTTACTAGAGACAATTTATCTCCCCAAGATATATAGGAGACTGAACAAATAGTAGGCAGAGATAATGGTCAAAAGACAGGGCCATGGTACACACTCAGATATATCTTTCCATCTAGAGAAGGGTAAGAAGTAGAATGAAAGGAAAACAGGGAAGGAAGAGGAAGAGACAGAAAAAGGAGAGAGAGGGAGGTTATTTGAGTTAATGCCAACATAATCCACTACCCCTCATCTCTACCATGGTGACCCACGTCATCACTTTCCTGGTCTTCTTTAATGGCTTTTTAAAATTAATTAATTAATTTATTTATTTATTTATTTATTTATTTATTTATTTATTTATTTATAAAACAACATTGGGATCATACAGTACATGTATTTTTTTATTGGCGTATAATTGATTTACAATGTTGCATCAGTTCTGCTGTACAACAAAGTGAATCAGCTATACGTATACATATATCCCCTCCCTCTTGGACCTCCCTCCCACACACCCCCATCCCACCCATCTAGGTTATCACAGAGCACTGAGCTGAGCTTCCTGTGCTATACAGCAAGTTCCCACAAGCTACCTATTTTATACATGGTAGTGTATATATGTCAGTCCTAATCTACCAATTCATCCCACCCTCCCCTTCCCTCCCGTGTCAACATGTCCATTCTCTACCTCTGTGTCTCCATTCCTTCCCTGCAAATAGGTTCATCTGTACCATTTTTCTACATTCAACATATGTGTGTTAATAAACAATATTTGTTCTTCTCTTTCTGACTTACTTCACTCTGTATGACAGACTCTAGGTCCTTCCACATCTCTACAAATGACCCAATTTCATTCATTTTTATGGATGAGTAATATTCCATTGTATATATGCACCACATCTTCTTTATCCATTCAGCTGTCAATGGACATTTAGGTTGCTTCCATGTCCTGGCTATTGTAAATAGTGCTACAATGAACATTGGGGTACATGTGTCTTTTTGAATTATGGTTTTCCCAGGGTATATGCCCAGTAGGGGGATTGCTGAATCATATGGTCGTTCTATTTTTCGATTCTTAAGGAACCGCCATACTGTTCTCCATAGTGGCTGTATCAGTTTATATTCTGACCAACAGTGCAAGAGGGTTCCCTTTTCTCCACACCCTCTCCAGCATTTATTGTTTGTAGATGCTTTATGATGGCCATTCTGACTGGTGTGAGGTGATACCTCATTGCAGTTTTGATCTGCAATTCTCTAATAATTGGTGATGTTGAGCATTTTTTCATGTGCCTCTTGGACATATGTATGTGTTCTTTGGAGAAATGTCTATTTGGGTGTTTGGCCCATTTTTTGACTGGGTTGATAGTTTTTTTGATATTGAGCTGCATGAGCTGTTTGTATATTTTGGAGATTAATCCTTTGTCAGTTGCCTTGTTTGCAAATATTATCTCCCATTCTGAGGGTTGTCTTTTTGTCTTGTTTATGGTTTCCTTTGTTATGTAGAAGCTTTTAAGTTTCATTAGGTCCCATTTGCTTATTTTTGTTTTTATCTTGCATTCCTATACACCAACAACGAAAGATCAGAAAGAGAAATTAAAGAAACAATCCCATTTACCATTGCAATAAAAAGAATAAAATACCTAGGAATAAAACCTACCTAAGGAGGCAAAAGACTGTGCTCAGAAGACTATAAGACACTGATGAAGGAAATGAAAGATGACCAAAACAGATGGAGAAATACCATGTTCTTGGATTGACGGTATAAATATTGTGAAAATGACTATACTACCTAAAGCAATCTATAGATTTGATGCAATCCCTATCAAATTACCAATGACATTTTTCACAGAATTAGAACAAAAATTTTTACAATTTGTATGGAAACACAAAAGACCCCGAAAAGTCAACACAATCTTGCGAAAGAAAAATGGAGCTGATGGAATCAGCCTCCCTGAGTTCAGACTATACTACAAAGCTATAATAATCAAGACGGTATGGTACTGGCACAAAAACAGAAATATAGATCAATGGTACGGGATAGAAAGCCCCGAAATAAACCCATGCACCCATGCAGTGAAGTGATACCTCATTGTAGTTTTGATCTGCAATTCTCTAATAATTAGTGATGTTGAGCCTTTGATGTTGAGCATTAGTGATGTTGAGTGTCTGTGCATTAATTTTGTATCCTGCAACTTTACCAAATTCATTTATTAGCTCTTGTAGTTTTCTGCTGGCATCTTTAGGATTTTCTATGTATAGTATCATGTCATCTGCAAACAAACAGTGACAGTTTTATTTCTTCTTTTCCGATTTGGATTCCTTTTATTTCTTTTTCTTCTTGGATTGCCATGGCTAAGACTTCCAAAACTATGTTGAATAATAGTGTTGAAAGTGGACATCCTTGTCTTGTTCCTAATCTTAGAGGAAGTGATTTCAGTTTTCCATCATTGAGAATGATGTGGGTTTTATTATGCTGAGGTAGATTCCCTCAATGCCCACTTTCTGGAGAGGTTTTAGAATAAATGGGTATTGAATTTTGTCAAAAGATTTTTCTCCGTCTATTGATATGATCATATGGTTTTTATTTCTCAGTTTGTTAATATGGTGTATCACACTGATTGATTTGAATATATTGAAGAATGCTTACATCCCTGGGATAAATCCCACTTGATCATGGTGTATGATCCTTTTGATGTGCTGTTGGATTCTGTTTGCTAGTATTATGTTAAGGATTTTGTGTCTCTGTTCATCAGTGATATTGGCCAATAATTTTCTTTTTTGTGTGATATCTTTGTCTGCTTTTTTATCAGAGTGATGGTAGTCTTGTAGAACAAGATTGGGAGTGTTCCTCCTTCTGCAATTTTTGGAAGTGTTTGAGAAGGTTAGGTGTTAGCTCTTCTCTAAATGTTCGATAGAATTTTCTTCAAAGCCATCTGGTCTTGGGCTTTTGTTTGTTGGAAGATTTTTATTTACAGGTTCAATTTTATTACTTGTAATTGGTTTGTTTATATTTTCTATTTCTTCCTGGTTCGGTCTTGGAAGTTTGTACATTTCTAAGAATTTGTCTGTTTCTTCCAGGTTGTCCATTTTATTGGCCTAGTGTTGCTTGTAGTAGTCTCTTATGATCCTTTGTATTTCTGCAGTGTCAATTGTAATTTCTCCTTTTTCATTTCTTGTTTTATTGATTTGAATGCTCTCCCTTATTTTCTTGATGACTCTGGCTAATGGTTTCTCAAATTTTGTTTATCTTCTCAAAGAACCAGATTTTAGTTTTATTCATCTTTGCTATTGTTTTCTTCGTTTCTATTTCATTAATTTCTGCTCTGATCTTTATGATTTCTTTCCTTCTACTAAC
>RJWK010035653.1:11142-22190 GCA_004363435.1 Platanista minor
TTTTTTTTTTTTTTTTTTTTTTTTTTTTTTTTTTTTTTTTTTTTTTTTTTTTTTTTTTTTTTTTTTTTTTTTTTTTTTTTTTTTTTTTTTTTTTTTTTTTTTTTTTTTTTTTTTTTTTTTTTTTTTTTTTTTTTTTTTTTTTTTTTTTTTTTTTTTTTTTTTTTTTTTTTTTTTTTTTTTTTTTTTTTTTTTTTTTGGTTCTTCTTTCTCTAGCTGCATTAAGATTGATCATTTATTTGAGATTTTTCTTATTTCTTGAGGTGAGATTTAATTGCTATAAACTTCCCTCTTAGAACTGCTTTTGCTACCTCCCATAAGTTTTGGGTCATCATGTTTTTGTCATCACTTGCGTCTATGTATTTTTTGATTTCCTCCTTGATTTCTTCAGTGATCTCTTGGTTATTTAGTAGAGAATTGTTTAGCCTCCATGTGTTTGTGTTTTTTACAGTTTTTTCCTGTAATTGATTTCTAATCTGATAGTGTTGTGATCGGAAAACGTGTTTGATATGATTTCAATTTTCTTAAATTTACCAAAGCTTGATTTGTGACCCAAGATGTGATCTATCCTGGAGAATGTTCCATGTGCACTTGAGAAGACAATGTATTCTGCTGCTTTCGGGTGGAATGTCCTATAAATAACAATTAAGTCTATCTGGTCTATTGTGTCATTTAAAGCTCATGTTTCTTTGTTTATTTTCTGTCTGGATGATCTGTCCATGATATAAGTGAGGTGTTAAAGTCCCCCACTATTATTGTGCTACTGTCGATTTCCCCTTTTATGGCTGTTAGCATTTGCCTTATGTATTGAGGTGTCCTATGTTGGGTGCATAAATATTTATAATTGTTATATCTTCTTCTTGGATTCATCCCTTAATCATTATGAAATGTCCTTCCTTGCCTCTTGTAACAGTCTTTATTTTAAAGTCTGTTTTATCTGATATAGGTATTGCTACTCCAGCTTTCTTTTGATTTCCATTTGCATGGAATATCTTTTTCCATCCCCTCACTTTCAGTCTGTATGTGTCCCTGGTTCTGAAGTGGGTCTCTTGTAGACAGCATATATAAGGTTGTGGTTTTGTATCCATTCTTCCACTCTGTGCCTTTTGGTTGGAGTATTTAATCCATTTACATTCAAGGTAATTATCAATATGTACGTTACTATTAACATTTTCTTAATTGTTTTGGGTTAGTTTTTGTGGGTGGGTCTTTTTCTCCTGTTGTGTTTACCACCTAGAGAAATTCCTTTAGGATTTGTTGTAAAGCTTGGCGCTGCCAAATTCTCTTAGCTTTTGCTTGTCCATAAAACTTTTGATTTCTCTATGAAATCTGAATAAGTTACTTGCTGGGTAGAGTAATCTTGGTTGTAGGATTTTTCCCTTTCATCATTTTAAATATGTCCTGCCACTCCCTTCTGGCTGGCAGAGTTTCTGCTGAAAAATCAGCTGATAACCTTATGGAGATTCCCTTGTATGTTATTTGTTCCTTTTCCCTTGCTGCTTTTAATATTTTTTATTTAATTTTTGTTAGTTTGATTAATATGTGTCTTTCCATGTTTCTCCTTGGGTTTATCCTGTATGGGGCTTTCTGCACTTGGGTGACTATTTCCTTTCCCACATTAGGGAAAATTTTGACTATAACCTCTTCAAATATTTTCTCAGACTCTTTCTCTGTCTCTTCTTCTGGGACCCCTGTAATTTGAATGTTGGTGCATTTAATGTTGTCCCAGATGTCTCTGAGACTGTCCTCATTTCTTTTCATTCTTTTTTCTTTATTCTGCTCCTCGGCAGTTATTTCCACCATTCTGTATCTCCAACTCACTTATTAGTTCTTCTATCTCAGTTATTCTGCTATTGATTCCTTCTAGAGTATTTTTCATTTAAGTTATTGCATTGTTCATCACCGTTTGTTTGTTCTTTAGATCTTCTAGGTCTTTGTTAAACATTTCTTGTATTTTCTTGATCTGTGCCTCCTTTCTATTTCTGAGATTTTTGGATTATCTTTACTATCATTACTCTGAATTCTTTTTCAGGTAAGTTGCCTATTTCCTCTTCATTTATTTGGTCTTTTAGGTTTTTACCTTGCTCCTTTTTAACATAATTTTTTGTCATCTCATTTATTTTTGATGGGTGGGGCTGTGTTCCTGTCTTGCTGGTTGTTTGGCCTGAGGCATCCAGCACTGGCGTTTACAGGCAGTTGGATGGAGCCAGGTGTTGGTGCCAAGATGAGGCCCTCCGGGAGAGCTCACACTGATTAATATTCCGTGGGATCTGAGTTTCTGTTAGTCCAGCGGTTTGGACACAGTGTTCCCACCACAGGAGTTCAGGTCCAACCCCCAGCCTGAGAACCAAGACCTCACAAGCCATGCAGCATGACAAAAACAAGCAAAAAGCAACAAAGGAAAAGGAGCAGAAGAATAACAAAGAATAAAAAACAAAATAAAATTAGAAACATAAAAAACATTCGAAAAAGTAAAAGTGAAAATGAAGAACAATAACAACAAAGCAAAACAGAACCACAACAGAAATAAATAAATAAATAAAAGGCCAGAAAATGTCTTGGGGCAGGGCAGGGAGTGGGGCTCAGGCTCAGGACCCACACAGCCAGAAGGGGTTCCAGAGGGCAGAGGTTCAGGCCTGGGACACCAGCAGGCTCATTGGAGCCCCATTGGGCAGGGGAGATGCTGACCATGTTCCCCTCCAATCCCCTGATCAACTGAAGGTGTGTTCCTGTCCCCGCTGATCCCCTCACTCTGAGTGGGCCCTTGCAAGCATGGGAACCCCTCCCCACCCCCAGCTGCTCCTCAGGGGTTCCTGTCCCAGCCCACCTCCATTTTTCCTCTCCCCCTCATTCCCCCCCATGTCCTACCTGGTTGCGCAGGGCTTCCTCCCGTCCCCTTAGGTGTCTGATGTCCTCCACCAGCACCTGGTGGGTGCCCTAGTCATGAGGAGACATGAAGTCCATGTCCTCCTACTCTGCCATCTTTACTCTGCCTCTAATGTCTTTTAACTTCTCTCTCTCTCTGTAGTTGCCACAGATAAGCCAAATCTGTGGATAATCTCCAAAACTTCTTTTTTTTTTCTTTTTTTTTTTTTGTGGTACGCGGGCCTCTCACTGTTGTGGCCTCTCCCGTTGTGGAGCACAGGCTCTGGATGCGCAGGCTCAGCAGCCATGGCTCACGGGCCTAGCCACTCCATGGCACGAGGGATCTTCCCAGGTCAGGGGACATGAACCTGTGTCCCCTGCATCGGCAGGCAGACTCTGAACCACTGCGCCACCAGGGAAGCCCTCCAAAGCTTCCTTTTAACAAACAGTTTCAGTGTTCTTTTCACCAAGTTATAAGAAGTGCCTAAAAGGAAGTCCAACAAAAACAATAGAACTTGGTCTCTGCTGCCCCTCCTGCCCCATCACCTTTAAGCAGAACTTCTAGCAAATAGTAAAACTTCAACAACATATGTCATCAGGTCATGACCCATGAGGGGAAGTGCTGGTGTTACACAAATGTTAAAATTTTGTGTCTCAAAATTACCTTTAAAAAACAAGGTCTACACTGATGCTGCCATGGTAATAAAAAAAATGAACATGTTTTGAATCTTGAGAATCATGCGTCTGTAAATTCTTCATGACTCACAAAGAAGCTATAAGTTCTGATATTTTTAAAAGCCAGCAATGTAAACATTATGAAACAATAACCCTCATTCTTATCATCTTAACTATGTCAAGCATTCTGGGAAGATGGTGAAGTACAAAGCATCAAGAATCTGTCTCCCAGTCCATATATCTGCAAATGATGCAACCAACAAGTGCTTAATTTCCAAAACATACAAATAGCTCATATGGCTCAATATCAGAAAAACAAACAACCCAATCAAAAGTGGACAGAAGACATAAATAGACATTTCTCTGAAGAAGACATACAGATGGCCAGTAGGTACCTGAAAAGATGCTCAACATCATTAGAGAAATGTAAATCAAAAGTACAATGCTGTATCACCTCACATTGGTCATAATGACCATCATCAAAAAGCCTACAAAGAAAAGGGAACACCCCTACACTTTTGGTAGGAATGTAAATTGGTGCAGCCACTATGGAAAACGCTATGGAGGTTCCTTAAAAAACTACAAGTTGATTTACCATATGATCCAGCAATTCCACTCCTGGTCATATATCCAGAAAAGATGAAAACTAATTCAAAAAGATAAATGCACCTCAATGTTCATAGCAGCACAATTTACAATAGCCAGGACATGGAAGCAACCTAAATGTCCATCAGAAGGTGAATGGATAAGGAAGATGTCATGTACACACACACACACACACACACACACACACACACACACACACACACACGGTGGAATATTACTCAGCCATAAAAAAGAATGAAATATTGCCATTTGCAGCAACATGGATGGACCTAGAGCTTATCATACTAGGTGAAGTAAGTCAGACAGTGAAAGCTATATGATATCATTTATATATAGGATCTACAAAATAATACAAATGAACTTATTCACAAAACAGAAACAGACTCACAGACAGGAGACAAACTTATGGTTACCAAAGGAGAAAGGGTGAAAGAGGGATAAGTTAGTAGTATGGGGTTAACAGATACACATTACTGTAATAAAATTGATAAACAACAAGGATTTACAGTATAGCACAGGAAACTATGCTTAATGTCTTATAATAACCTATAATGGAAAAGAGTCAGAAAAAGAATGTGTGTATATATATATATAGATATAGATATAGATATATATGCTTGCTGTACCCATGAAACAAACACAATATTGTAAAGCAGCTATAATTCAATTAAAAAAAGATTGAAAAAAATCATCTGTCACCCAGTCTAGACCACAATTGTACTGGAAGAATCTGTCTTATTTAACTACTTTTGGAACTCTGGAATCTACTGAAGGCTTGCAACTTCTGGGGGGAGGCTTGGATAGTAAATTATGCTTAATTTTGATCAATTTCAGCTCTTAGTGTGGTAGCAGCTGCCCATCTTCCACCTCTAGCCCCCTGGCAGGCAGCTGTACACATGTTTCTGAAACAACCTGCACACAGCTTGTGGGAATAATGGTGGGAAAAAAGGAATATTTCCTCCAAATATGAGGGACCTGATGTTCCCAATCATAGAGGTACAGCCAAAGAGAAGAGTAGTCATTGCAGTTGCACTTCTCCCCATTTTTGCAAGCCCTTCCTCCTCCTTCTGAAGTGATTTCCAGGGGATTTAAAGAGCTGGCACCATTTTTTTCTCTGCAGTTCATCTTTCTCTTATTCCCCTTTTGGGATCCAGACATTAAAGACTAGGACACTCAAAAGCAACTGCATCTATAGGGAAAATTGGAAAGTGACCACATATGCCCAGGCAAAGGTATAGGCCCATAAAAGACCTGAGAAGACCTTGAGTTTACACCTTGAGCTGATCCTTGGCACAGAGACAGCCTACAGCAATCAGGAAAAAAATAATAAAACAGCAATCCCTGGGAAAAGAGGAGAATCTGGTTTCCACAGTTACCACATTATTAGATTCAAATTGTTCAACAAAAAAATCACAAAGCATACGAAAAAACCCAGCAAAGTGTGGCCCATTCAAAGGAAAAAGTAAATCAACAGAAACTGTCCCCAATGGCATATTTACCAGGCAAAGACTCTAAAACAACTATCTTAAAGGTGTTCAAAGAACTAAAGGAAGATGTGCAGGACATCAAGAAAACAATGCATGAATAAAATGGAAATATCAATAAAGAGGTAGAAAACCTAAAAAGAAATGGAAAAGAAATTCTATAGCTGAAAAATACAATAACTGAAATGAAAATGTACTAAAGAGATTCAAAAACAGATTCGAGCAGGCCAAAGAATGAAGTAAGATATGAAAATGGAAACTATTGAGTCTGAGGAACAGGAAAAAAAAGACTGAAGAAACGTGAACAGAGCCTAAGGTACCTGTGGGACACGAAAAGCAGACCAACATACACATTGTGAGAGTCCCAGAAGGAAAAGAGAAAGAGAAAGGGTCAGAGAGAATGTTTGAATAAATAATGGCTGGAAACTTACCAAATTTAATGAGAGATATAAACATCCAAGAAGCTTAATGTAGAATAAAGTGAAAAAGAATTACAGTGAAGCACATTATAAGCAAACTTTCAGAAGACAAGGACAAAGAGAGAATCCTGAAAGCAGCAAGAGGAAAGCAAATCATCACACACAAGGGATCCTCAATAAGATTGTCAGCAGATACCTCATCTGAAACTCTGGAGGCAAGAACTTTGGAGGCAAGAAGTCAATCGGTCTATATATTCAAAGTGCTAAAAGGAAAAAAATACACTATAAACCAAGAATCCTATATCTAGCAAAACTGTCCTTCAAGAGCAAGGGAAAATTAAGACATTCCCAGGTAAACAAAAGCTGAGCAAGTTTGTTACAACCAGAACTGCCGTGCAAAACATGCTCCAGGGAATCCTACAGGGTGAAATTAAAAGACACTAGACAGTAACTCAAAGCCATATGAAGAAATAAAGTTTTCAATAAAGGTAATACATGGGCAATTATAAAAGCTAATATTATTGCAACACAGTTTGTAACTTCAGTTTTAGTTTCCTACATGATTCAAGAGACGTATTTTTTTTAATTATTAGTCAAAATACTGGTATTATTGGAACTTTTCATTTGTAACGCCACATTTTGTTTTCTGTATAATTTAAGAGACTAATGTATTTAAAAGAGTTCTTAGTTTATGTTTTGGGGCACATGATACATAAAGATGTAATTCTGTGAAATCAACAGCCAAAAGGGTGGGGATGATGCTATAAAGAAGCAGAGTTTTTGTATGCTATTGATGTTAAAAACTCAAATTACAGTGTTATAATTTTAGGATGTTATAAATAATTTCCGTGGTAGCCACAAAGAAAATAGTTATAGAATATACACAAAAGGAAATGAGAAAGGAACATAAAGAGTTCACTACAAAAAATCAGCAAAACACATAAGAGAGTAATTCAGGAAATGGGGTGGGGAAGGGGGTAGTTCTAAGGCATTTAGAAAAGAAATGGCAAAATGAAGGAAGTAAGCCTTCCTTATCATTAATTACTTTAAATGTAAATGGATTAAGTTCTTCAACCTAAAGACAGAGATTGGCAGAATGGATAACACACACTATCCAACTATATGATGTCTATAAGAGACTTGCTTTAGATCCAAAGACATAAATAAATTAAAGGTAAAAGAACTGAAAAAGATAGTCCATGCAAATAATAACCAAAAGAGAGCAGGGTTATCTATAGTAATAGCAAACAAAATAGACTTTAAGTCAAAAAATTACAAGAGGCAAAGTAGGTTGTTATATATTAATGAAAGGTTTAGTACAATAAGAAAATATAGCAGTTATAAACATTTATGTACCTAACAACAGACCAGCAAAATGTATGAAGCAAAAACTGACAGAATTAAAGGGAGAAATAGACAGTTCTACAATAATGGTTCAAGACTTCACTACCCCACTCTCAATAATGAATAAAACAACCAGACAGAAGATAAGTAAGGAAATAGAGGACTTAACAACATAATAAGCCAACAAGATATAATGGGCAAACATAGAACACTCTACCCAACAACAACAGCAGACATATTTTTCTCAAGTGCACATGGGTCATTTTCCAAGATAGAACATATGTTAGGCCACAAATTCAGTCTCAATACAAAGAAAACTACAGACCAATATCTTCTATGGACATTGATACAAAAATTCCCAACAAACTACTAGAAAACCGATTCAGCAGCATATTAAAAGGATTACATACTACAACCAAGTGGGACTGACTTATTCCTAGAATTCAAGGATGGTTCAACATCCAAAAATCAAGCAATGTAATACACCATATTAACATAATGAAGGTGGGGAGTGGGAGGGAACTACATGATCATCTCAACTGATGCAGAAAACTCATTTGCCAAAATTCAACACACTTTCATGATCAAAAATGCTCACCAAACTAGGAATAGAAGGAAACTACTTCAACGTAATAAAAGCCATATATGAAAACATCATGATCAATGATAAACAATTGAAAGCTTTTCCTCTAAGATCAGGAACAAGGCAAGAATGTCTACTTTTGCCACTTCTATTCAAAATTGTACTGGAAATTTCTAGCCAGAGCAATTAGGCAAGAAAAATGAAATGGAAGGTATCCAAATTGGAAAGGAAGAAGTAAAATTATTTCTGTACACAGATGATATAACCTTACATGTAGAAAACTCTGAAGTTTCAAATAAATAAATAAAACTGCTGGAACTAATAAGTGAATTCAGCAAAGTATCAGTATACAAAGTCAAAACACAAAAATCAGTTGTCTTTCTTTACATTAACAATCATTAATCTTCAAAGGAAATTACAAAACAATTCCATTTACAAATAGCATCAAAAAGAATAAAATACTTAGGAATTAACTTAACCAGGGAGGCAAAAGATTTGTATAATGAAAACAAAACATTGCTGAAAGAAGTTAACGAAGACATAAATGGAAACACATCCCATGTTCATGGATTGGAAGACTTAATATTGTGAAGATGTCAATACTACCTAAAGTAATCTACAAATTCAGTGCAATCACTATTGAAATCCCAATGACTTCTTTTGCAGAAATAGAAAAACACATCCTAAAATTCATATGGAATCTCAAGGTACCCTGAATAATCCAAAAAAAAAAAAAAATCATGAAAAAGAACAAAGCCTAAGCTCTCACACTTCCTGATTTCAAAGCTTACTGCAAAGCTATAATAATCAAAATAGTGTGGTTTTGGCATAAAAAGACAGACAAGGTATTAGATGAGCCCAGAAATAAATCCTCCCATGTATTGCCAAATTGTTTTTGAAAAGGATGCCAACAGTTCACTGGGGAATGTAGAGTCTTTTCAACAAATGGTGCTGGAAAAACTGAATATTCACATGCAAAAAGTGAAGTTGGACTCTTATCTGACATCACATACAAAAATTTAATTCAAAACAGATCAAAGACTTAAGTGTAAAACCTAAAATTATAAAACTCTCAGAAGAAAACAGCAAAAGCACTATGACACACTGGATGTGTCAATGATTTCATGGGCATGACACCAAAGACACAAACAACAAAAGAAAAAATAGACAAATTGGACTTCCTGAAAATTAAAAAATTTTGTGGATCAACAGACAATATCAACAGAGTAAAAATGCAACCTACATAATGGGAAAAAATACTTGCAAGCCATATATCTGATATGGGATTAATATCCGGAATATATAAGGAACTCTTAAATACAAACAACAACAACAAAAACCTAATTTAAAAATGGGCAAAGAACTTGAATAGATATTTTTTCAAATAAAATATACAAATGGCCAATAAGCACATGAAAAGATGCTCAACATCTCTAATCATTAGTAAAATGCAAATCAAAACTATAATGAGATACTACCTCCTACCCATTAGGATGGCAACTATGAAAAAAGAAAAGAACAAATGTTGGTGAGAATGTAGAGAAATCTTTGTACAGTGTTAGTGAGAATGTAAAATGGTACAGCTGCTATGGAAATCAGTATGGCAGTTCCTCAAAAAATTAAAAATAGAATTACCATATGATCCAGCAATTCCACATCTGGATACACACCCAAAACAATTGAAAGCAGAGCCCCAAAGAGATATTTGTACATGCTTGTTCATAGCAGCATTATTCACAATAACTAAAAGGTTAAAGCACAAATGGGACCTAATTAAACTTAAAAGCTTTTGCACAGCAAAGGAAACCATAAACAAAACGAAAAGACAACCCTCAGAATGGGAGAAAATATGTGCAAAGAGACTGACAAGGGATTTATCTCCAAAATATACAAACAGCTCATGCAGCTCAATATCAAGAAAACAAAAAACCCAATCAAAAAATGGGCAGAAGATCTAAATAGACATTTCTCCAAGGAAGACATACAGATGACCAAGAGGCTTATGAAAAGATGCTCAACATCACTAATTATCAGAGAAATGCAGATCAAAACTACAATAAAGTACCACCTCATACCAGTCAGAATGGCCATCATCAAAAAATCTAGAAACAATAAATGCTGGAGAGGGTGTGGAGAAAAGGGAACCCTCCTACACTGTTAGTGGGAATGTAAATTGGTACAGCCGCTATGGAGAACAGCATGGAGGTTCCTTAAAAAACTAAAAATATACCTACCATATGATCCAACAATCCCACTCCTGGGCATATACCCAGACAAAACTATAATTCAAAAAGATATATGCACCCTTATGTTCATAGCAACACTATTCACGATAGCCAAAACATGGAAACAACCTAAATGTCCATCAACAGATAAATGGATAAAGAAGATGTGGTACATACACACAACGGAATATTACTCAGCCATAAAAAAGAACGAAATAATGCCATTTGCAGCAACATGGCTAGACCTAGAGATCGTCATACTGAATGAAGTAATTCAGATAAAGACAAATATCATATGATATTACTTATATGTGGAATCTAAAAAAAAATGGTACAAATGAATCTGTTTACAAAACAGAAATAAAGATGTAGAAAACAAACTTATGGTTACAAAGGGAGAAAGCAGGTAAGGGATAAAATGGGAGATTGGGATTGACATATACACACTACTATATATAAAATAGATAACTAGCAAGAACCTACTGTAAAGCACAGGGAACTCTACTCAATACTCTGTAATGATCTATATGGGAATAGAATCTAAAAAAGAGTGGATATATGTATATGTATAACTAATTCACTTTGCTGTACAGCAGAAATGAACACAACATTGTAAATCAACTATCCTCCAAAGAAAATTAATTTTAAAAAAATGAAAGCAACCCACGTCCATCACTGAAAAAAGTCAATAGACAAAATGTAACGTAGGGCTTCCCTGGTGGCGCAGTGGTTGAGAGTCTGCCTGCCGATGCAGGGGACACCGGTTCGTGCCCCAGTCCGGGAAGATCTCACATGCCGTGGAGCGGCTGGGCCCGTGAGCCATGGCCGCTGAGCCTGCGCGTCCGGAGCC
>RJWK010035654.1:0-22089 GCA_004363435.1 Platanista minor
AGGCTCCGGACGCACAGGCTCAGTGGCCATGGCTCATGGGCCTAGCCGGACCTAGCGACCTAGCCGCTTCATGGCATGTGGGATCTTCCCGGACCGGGGCATGAACCCGTGTCCCCTGCATCGGCAGGTGGACTCTCAACCACTGTGCCACCAGGTTTGATTTTCTAAGACATGTGTTTATTCTGTGATGTTTTTCCTTTTGTTAAACTTTATTAAGAATTGTAAAGCAACATATAAGAATAAGTGTATAAATAATAAATGTTCACCTTAATGAATTATTATAAAATAAGCCCCCAGTACCTACCAGTCTAAGTAAGAAATAGAACACTGTCATCTGTCCCAGTACGCTCATACATACTCCTCCCCAGATATAATCTCCTTTTACTTCCTAAATGTAATCACTGTCATGACCTTGGGAATGGCCATTTCCTTGCTTTCTTTAGAGTAATAGTCATCACATCATGCATTCTTAAAAACTACAGCTAAGTTTTGCCTTTATTTTTTTAACATTATATAACTGGAATTTTACTATATATGTTATTTTTAGTCTTTTGCTCAACATTACGTCTGAGAAATTCATCCATGTTGCATGTCGTTATGTCTGAGAAATTCTTCCATGTTGCATGTAAGTTCATTTTTAGCCTTTACAGCATTCTATAAGTATGCTAGAATTCATGAATCCTTTTTACCATTGATAGATATTTATGTTAGACATATAACTAAGAGTGGGATTTCTGGGCCATAGGGTCAGCACATCCTCACTTTAGTAAAGAAAATCAAAGTGTTTGCCACTATGTTCTCCACCCAACAGTGTGAGAGTTCCAGTTGCTCCTCACCAACTCTTAGGCTTGTCAGCTTCCTAATTTTAGCCATTCTAGGAGTGTGAGATAGTAATTTATTGTGGTTTTAATGTATGTATTCTTGATGACAAATGATGTTGTGATTCACTACTTTTTGTTCACGTTTCAGTTAAAATTCACTAGAAATTGATACTATAGATCGTGTGAGGGCAAGGTCAAGTTTTTCTAAGTGAGGATATCCAATTATCCCAGAGCCATTCATTGAAATCTGTCCTTGTTTTCTGCTCTGTAGTGCAGTTTTCATTACAGTATAAATCAAGTGTTCATGCATACATGCTTCTGTTTCTGGGCTTTTGATTCTGTTGCATTTGTCTGTTTGTCTTTCCATGCAACAATTCCACTCTATCTCAGTCACCACACCTTTATTATGTCTTCATATTCGATAGAACAATATTCCCAAATTCTTCTTGCACCTTCATAGCAATTTTGAAATCTTCTCGTCAAGTTTCACCTATGCACACACACGCAGAAACAATACTTTGGTGTTTTTATTGGGTTTGCCTTGACTATCAATTTGGCTGAGATATTTGCAATATTGAATCTTCCATTTCATGAACACAATCTATATCTCTATTATAAATTAAGTTTTATAATTCTTTCTCAACACAGTATTATTAAATTTTTGCTTAGAATTCTTCAAAACTATTTTAAAAGATTAATTCCTAATAATTATTTTGATGCTGTTGTATATAATATCTTATTAAAATTTTATTTTTCTGTAAAATGTTGTTAGTATATGGTGTTGCTATTATACATATTTTCTACCTGGGCTGTTAGTATAAGGAAATACAATTAGTTTTTGTATATTGGCCTGTGTCCAGCAGTCTTTCTAAATCCATTATTTTTTAAATTAATTTTTATTAGAGTGTAGTTGCTTTGCAATGTTGTGTTAGCTTCTGCTGTACAGCAAAGTGAATCATATATATATATATATATATCCCCTCTTTTTTGTACTTCCTTCTCATTTAGGTCACCACAGAGCACTGAGTAGAGTTCCCTGTGCTGTACAGTATGTTCTCATTAGTTATCTATTTTATACATAATAGTGTATATATGTCAATCCCAGTCTCCCAATTCATCACCCCCCACCTCTGGTACCCATATGTCCATTCTTTTTGTCTGTGTCTCTGTTTCTGCTTTGCAAATAAGTTCATTTGTATCATTTTTCTAGATTCCACATATAAGTGATATTATATGATATTTGCTTTTCTCTTTCTGACTTCACTCTCTATGACAGTCTCTAGGTCCATCCAAGTCTCTGCAAATTGCACAACTTTGCTCCTTTTGTGGCTAAGAAATATTCCATTGTATATATGTACCACATCTTTATCCATTCTTCTGCTGATGGACATTTAGGTTGCTTCCAGGTTCTGGCTATTGTGAATAGTGCTGCAGTGAACATTGGGGTGCAGGTATCTTTTTGAATTATGGTTTTCTCTGGGTATATGCCCAGGAGTGGTATTGCTGGGTCATATGGGTCATATGGTAGTTCTATTTTTACTTTTTTAAGAAACCTCCATACTGTTCTCCATAGTGGCTGTATTCATTTACATTCCCACCAACAGTGTAAGAGGGTTCCCTTTTCTCCACACCCTCTCCAGAATTTATTGTTTGTAGATTTTTTGCTGATGGCCATACTGACTGGTGTGAGGTGATACCTTACTGTAGTTTTGATTTGCATTTCTTTAATAATCAGTGATGTTGAGCAGTTTTTCATGTGTTTGTTGGCCATCTGTATAAACCCATTATTGATTCTAATAATTTATCTACAGAAGATTCTGAATTTTCTACATATTCAACCATATTAAGTATGATATTAGCTCTAGGAGTTTGTAGATATTCTTTATCAAACTAAGGAAGTTCTCTTTTACTTTTAGTGTGCTAAGAGTTTGTATTATAACAAAATGTTGGATTTTACCAAATCTTTTTCATGTATAATATCAGTCAGCCAATGTCATAATAATGCTGTTTAACAAACCACAGCAAAACTCAGTGGCTTGTGACAACTGAACAACTGATCTAGGCTGGGCTTCGCTGGGTTTGGTTGGTCTCAGAACTGACCATGAGCTGGGCTTGAGTCTGTTCCTCATGTTTCTCATTCTGGAAACAGCAAGCTTCTTGGGGGCATATTCTTAGCATGATGACGGCAGAAATGCAGGAGGGCAATTCCAACTGTTCAAGCACATTTTAAGTCTTTTCTTGTATCACATCTACTAATATCATATTGGTCAAAGTAAATCACAAGGACAACTCCACAATGTGGCAATGACAGTAACTAATCGTGGCAGATGAGTACAGAATTGAGATCAATAAATCAGTCTACCATATTCATTTATTGAGATTATTACACAATTTTGTTAATGTGGCAAATTACATTGATTTTTTTCTAATGTTCAGCTATCTTTGTATTCTTGGAAAAAATAAAGTTGATTTTGATGTTTTATGATTTTTATATTTCACTGAATTTGGTTTGCTAATATTGTATTTAGGATTTTTGCACTGATGAACATGAGTGATATTAGTTTATGATTTTCCTTTCTCATAATATCCTGGTCAAGTTTTGGTAACATAGATATGTTTGCTTTATAAAATGAATTGGAGACTATTTCCTCTTTCCTTATATTCTGAAAGAGTTTACATAAGATTGGAATTATTCCATCCATAAATGTTTGAAGAATTCCCTTTGAAGTCATATGGCCCTTGTGATTTGTCATGAAAGGTTTAAGTTACATATTTAATTTCATTATTAGTTACAGAATTATTCAGATTTCTATTTCTTCTCATTTCTGTTTCTTTAAGATGGAACTTAAAAAATAATTTCCCATTACATTTAAGATTTTAATAATATTCATTTATTACATTTATTTTGTGGGATTTATAGTGATGTTTGCCTTTCCCATCCTTGACATTGGCTGTTTTTGTACTTGTTCTCTTTTTTAATTTAATAAACCTCCTCCAGGGATATATCAATTTTACTTATTTTAAAGAAATGAATTGTGGCCCATTAATATAAATGAAAAACAGGTTAAATTAATCTATGGTGTCAGAGGTCAGGCTGCTAGTTTCTCTTGAGAGAGTAGTATGGTAGGCATCAAGGATGCTGGTAGTACTCTCTTGACTTTGGGTGTTGATTACAAGAATGTTCACTTTGTGAAAATTCATTGAGCTGTATACTTATAATATGTGAACTTTTCTTTGTTCATAATATTCTTCAATAAAAATCAACTTGAAAAGCAAGTTTTGGTTTGTTGAATTATTTGTATATTTATTTTCTATTTTGTTAATTTTTGCTCTTATCTTTATTACTCACTTTTTCCACTTTCTTTTGTGTGTTTTGCTGTTTTCTGATTTACTGATGTAGTTACTTATTATTTTCTAGCATTTAGAGTTAAAATCTTCCTTTTATGCACAGCTTTTTTCTCACAGGTTTTGATATGGACTATTTAATTAACATTTATCTTGAAATAGTTTCTGATTTTTATTATTCTTTTCTCTTTAATTTCAACTTGATTTTAATTCCTTACCACATTTCTTTCTTTACCTTTAGATTATTTATAAACTTTTTCTTAATTTCAAAACACATGATGTTTTGCTAACTATATTTTATGTTTTATTTCTAGCTTAATTGCTTTGTGATCAGAGAAGGTACTGTATGCCTTTAATCTTCTGTAATTTGTAGAGGCTTGTTGCTTTATGACTCAATATATGATCATTATCTGTAAGTGGTCCATTTGCCCTTGAAAATGATGCTCATTCTGCAGTTGTTGGATACAGTACTCTATAGATGTTCTTTAGATCTGATTTGCTGATTATATATTCAAATCTAAATTTTTACTGGTATTTTCCCTACTTGTTTTATCATTTACCACTAATTGTCTATTTATCCTTGTAATTCTCCCACTTTTTCTTGTCTGTATTGTAGTGCTATGTTATTAGATACATACATGTAATGCTATGTAATTAGATATTTTATTATTTTAAAGTGCCTCTCCTCCTATCTAGTAATATCAATATGATTTTGCCTTGAAATCTACTTTGATATTAATATTGCTATTTCATTCTACTTTGGTTTATGTTTACATGAAATATTTTTCCTATTCATTTATTTTCAATTTCTCTGTATCCTTGTGTTTTAGATGTCTCCCCTAAATTGCATATAGACTTGTTTTTATCATACTTATAAGCTTTGTCTTTTATTTAAGCTATTATTCTTTTATATTGAGCATAACATACAAATATTACATTTGTATAATATATTACATTTGAATATCATTCTATATATAACCCTTATAATGTCTATTTTTCTTACTTATTCCATATTCTCTTGTCTCTCTTTTCTTAACTTTTATTGGATTAAAAATTGTTTCATTATTTTGGCAGTGTGGAAGATATGCTCTTCTTTTAGCAGTTCTTCCTGAGATCACAGCATGCATCCTGACTCATCAGAGTTGTACATTACTCTGCACTTTTACCCTCTTCCTGGGTACTGCAAGGACATTAGAACACTTTAGTTCAGTTTATTCTCCTGTTGTGCAATTTTAAGTCTGCCTACAATAGAAACCTTATGAAAATAATAACAAGTCAATATTAGTTTTGATTAATCTATATATTTATTATTTTCATTTATGCATCTTAAACTTTCTATCTGGAATAAGTCTTCTTCTGCCTGAAGAATATTCTTTAGTTTTCTCTCTAAAACTAGATCTGCTAGTGATGAATTATTTCAGTTTTTGTTTGTCTGAAAATATATTTAATTCACCTTCATTTCTGAAGGACGTTTTTGCTGCAAAATCAGATTCAGAAGGTTGCAGATACTATCCCATTAACTTGAGACATCCTTGTTCTTTGGAAAGTAATTTTTCTGACTGCTTCTATGATTTTTTTTCTTTTATTTTCCCTTGTCTCTCTACCCCACCCCCCTGACACCCCCAAGCCCCTCCGCAACCACTGCCCCTGGTGTTAGTCTGGTATTTTTAGGTGTGGATTTCTTTTTATTTTTCTGGCTTGGGTTTTGTTTGAAATTTTTGAATCTGTGAATTGACGCTTTTCATTCGTCTTGGAAACTTCAAAGCCATTATGTTTGTTAGGACTTTTAACTGTATTCCCTGTGTTTCTTATCCTCTCTTTTGTGTTTTCCATCCTTTTATTTTATGCTTTCTTCTGGATAGTTTTCTTCTGATCTTTTATCCAATTCACTAATTTTCTCTTCAAATCTTTCTAGTCTTCCGTTAACTCTAATATTGAGTTCTTAATTTTAGTTATTATATTTAAACTTTTTTTCTGAAATTACATTTTGTTCTTTTTAAGGACATGTTTTTTTTTGTTTTCTAGATCTATGAAGAAATAGTCAATCCTGTGGTTTAGCTCCTAATCCAGAATAGGAAGACTGATTTTAAATCTAATAATTGCAATGTCTGGAGCTACAGAGCTGTTTCTACTGCAGTTTTGTTTCTGCTGATTCTCCTTTATGTAGTATTGCCTCCGACTGTGACTTATTTATTTTTTTGGAGGTGTAGAGGGGCATTTCAAGAATTGTATTTAAAATTTTGTAGAAGTAACTTGAAACCTGGGGTCATATCATTTTCCTCCCAAAACAATTTTTATTTACTCTTGCCATGTCCCTGTAGGGTCCTAGCAATCTAGATTATATCAATTCATTTTCAGAATTGACATTTCCAGGCCACTCAGATGATTTGAAGATGGGATGCAATGTGAATGAGCATTTTCTTCCAATTCTCCCTCCCTAGGGTACAACCTTTTAGGACCCACCCCAGAGCACGTGGAGTTTATCAGGGACCTCAGCTGTAGTAGTCTTGAGCTCTTACTTCTTCCTGAATACTTTCTTCTCTCAGACTCCACAATGCTGCGAAAAATTCTGATTAGACTGTCAGCTACCTTGTCTACATTGGCAATGGTCCCTGGGCAGAAATGTATCCCAAATGATGGGCTTATCTTTCTTGTTTTCTGGTTTTAGGTTTTTTTTGTTTGGTTTTGGCTGCCTTCTCTGAGACTTGACTTAGTTAACTTTACCTTCTTGTCAGGCCTCTGATAACTTCAAGCAGATTTATTTTACTGTGGTAAAAATATACATAACATAAAACTTACTATTTTAAATATCTTGAAGTGTCCAGTTCAGTGGAATTAAGCTCATTCACACTGTTGTGCAACCATCATCACTATCCATTTCCAGAACTTTTTTTTATCATCCAAAAACTGAAACTCTGTGTCAGTTAAGCAATAAGTTCCCATTCCCTCCTCCCCCAGCCACTGGTAACCACCATTCTACCTTCTGTCTCTATGAATGTGACTATATTTTGTAGCTCATATAAGGGAAAATAATAATATTTGTCCTTTTATGTTTGACATATATTTCACTTAGCATAATATCTTCAAGGTTCATCTATGTTGTAGCATGCATCAGAATTTCATTCCTTTTTAAGACTGAATAATATTTCATTGCATGTATACCACATTTTGTTCATCCATTCATCCATCAATGGACATTTAGGTTGCTTCTACCGTAGCTATCATGAAGAATGCTGTTATGAACATTTTGTAAATATCTCTTTGAGACCCTGCTTTCAGTTCTTTTGGGAGTATACCCAAAAGTGGAATTTCTGGACCATGTAGTAGTTTTATGTTAGTTTTTGAGGAACTCCCGTATTGTGTTCCACCATGGCTGCACCATTTCACCTCCCCATCAACAATGCACAAGAGCTTCAATTTCTCCACATCCTTCCAACACTTTTTTTCCGGTTTTGCGTTAAAAAAAAAAAATAGCCATTCTAATCAATGTGAAATGGTATGTCATTGTCATTCTCATTTGCATTTCTCTAATGATTGATGATGTTGAGTATCTTTTCAAGTGATTATTGGTCTTCTGTATATCTTCTTGAGAGAAATGTCTATTCAAGTCCCTTGCCCTTTTTTGAATTGGGTTGTTTGTTTTTGGTGTTGAGTTTTAGAAGTTCTTTATATATTCTGGCTATCAATTCCTTATTATATATGTGACTTGCAAATATTTACTCCCATTTTGTGGGTTGCCTTTTTACTCTATTAATAGTGTCCTTTGATATACAAGTGTTTCTTAAATTTGAGGAAGTCCAATTTATCTATTATTTTCCTCTGTTGCCTGTGATTTTGGTGTCATAAACAAGAAACCATTGCCACATGAAATGTCATGAAGTTTTTCCCTATGGTATAAGGTAAGGGCCCAACTTCGTCCTTTTGTATATGGATATCCAATTTTTCCAGCACCACTTGTTGAAAGACTGCCCTTTCACCATTGAATGATCTTGGCACTCTTTTCATAAACTGTACGTGTGAAGATTTATTTGGGGATTTTCCATTATATTCCATTAATCTACATATTTGTCTTTATTCTAGTACCAAACTGTTTTTATTACTGTAGTATTATAATAAATTTTGAAATCAGGAAGTGTGAGCCCTCCACCTTGTTTCTTTGTTTTCAAGATTGTTATTGCTATTTGAGGTTCCTTGAGATTCCATATGAACTTCAGGATGGACTTTTCTATTTCCAGAAAAAAAGTCATTGAGATTTTGATAGAGATTGCATTGAATCTGTAGACCACTTTGGGTAGTATTGGCATTTTAACAATTTTAAGTCTTCCAAGTCATGAATATAAGATGCCTTTCATTTATCTTGTCTTCTTCAATTTCTTTCAACAACGTTTTGTAGTTTTCAATGTACAAGTCTTTCACCTTCTTGGTTCAGTCAAGCAGATTTTATGTATTTCTTTTCCAGCATTCTAATTCTCTTTAGTGAAAGAGTTTGAATAACCTCTAGTTTTTCTTTTTTATATATAACACTTTATATGATATTTGATTAAATTTTTGTCTGAAACACACACTTGCATATACACACCTGTGTGTACACATATGCATGTAACTTTCTCATGTTCCTTGTGTTGTCATTATTTTTTCTCTTTGGTTTTCATCTCTGTTTTTAATTAGAGATTTATTTTCTCATATGACTAATTCTCCTGGACTGTGCATTGTTACTTAAGAGTGAAGCATGTAAAAACTGATTACAGTCTTTTTGTGTGGTCATATCTTGTCATTTATTTCTAAGTGGAGTAATCTGGCATGAAACTTGCAGCTTTATGGAAGGTGGCTTCAGAAAGGACCTTACAGGCTGAGATGTGCTATGACTGGACAATTGATCTTCAGTCCATCCAATCTTCTAGTAAAACTTCAGGGATATATTGGGTTTGCTTTTCAGTCTTGACTTATACCTGGTGATTATGTGGATTTGTAAGAAGTTTGCACAACAGTGATGTAGAATTGGGTTATAAGAAAGGTAAACCCTGTTAGGAGAACTGGATCGTCCTTCCCTCATGCATGGCAAGTGATAACAGCAGCATGTGACCTTTTAAAGAACACCTAAGTGTCCCAAGAAGCCTTCGTTTCCATCTGGACTCATGCTATATTGTCCTCTGCTCATGTAATTCTCTCTCTAATTTTTCATAATTGCCAAATTTTAATGAAATTTTGCATCCTCTAACTGTGTCTCTCTGTCTTTATGTCAATCATGCTGGCGTCACCATTCAGTAAGTAGACTTTCTCTTAATCTTCCTGCTTTATTGTGCCCCTCACAGTTACCTTCTGCCACACCTGTTGCCTCTGAGTTCTGTGCCACCTGGGTTCTATTCCTTCAGAGAGTACATTTCCCTTATGCTGGGATAGGAGAGGGGCAGTCACCTGACTGTCTGGGGATACGAGTTAGATCTATGGGTCTAGGTATTCCTTGCAAAGTCTCTTCATCAATCCTCCTGTATTTAGTGTACTCCTCACCCTAGCCTCCAGTTCCTGGGTCTTTCTGGAGTTCTGTGACACAGTCTGCTTGCTTCTCAGCTTTCTTCAAACACATAGGATTTAACTTTCTCTGCTAGGTAAGTTGCCACTTTTTCTTCCCCTTTTCATCTTCCAAAAAATGTATTGATATCCCTCAACTGCTTTTCTTTCCCCTTTTCTTTCCCATTCTGTTTTCCCTTATGGGTTTATATGCTTTTACTTTATTTCTCCCATTCTGAGGGGGGTCGAAGAAGAGAGTAGGAGTAGTGTGTGCTTAAGCTCCCAGGTTTAAACTGAAGCCCACTTAGTTCTCTCAACAACACTGAGAATAACTGTGCTAATTTTTTATATGAAACTTCATGGCCACTCAGTTAGTAGGGGGTGAAGCTACATTTGGAACATGTCTGACACTGAAACGTGTGCTATCATTGTATACCATGATATCCTTGCCGTTATAAGACATCTTCTCCTCTGATTAAGCAAAGATTGCCGTTAAAGAAAATATACCCATTAATTTAATGCCAAACAGCCTTAGGCAAAATCAAAATATTTTACTCTTTTCTCCTGTTAAAGAAGGAAACTTATACCAAAGTCTTCGAGTAATAATGCATATCTCAGAACAAATTCTTTTAACTCACATGTGTTTTACATCTTCATTGCTGCACATAAGAATTATTACTCAAAATAATATCGATAATGGAAAGTACATATCTGTTTATTAAACTCAGTATGCATCCCAACTTTCAAAGGGTTGATATCTTGCATAATCACTAATTTTATTGCAACCTCTCTCCCTCTCTCTCTCTCTCTCTCTCTCTCTCTCTCTCTCTCTCTCTCTCTAAAAGAGAATGTGTATTTCGTTCAGTCGATGTAATGTCAGGAGTCAAAATAGCAACAATTAACTCTTGGAATGCATGTGCTTTGTCCAGTGACAGCAGCCACTGGAACTATTACCTAAAAGTCAAGACCCAGAAGGTTACGTGGACATTTTTCCTTCATAAAGACTCATTGTCTAAACTGTACCTTCTAGGTGTTAGGTAACAAAACCAAGGCTGGCAGTGCAGTTGCTTACTAATTTGTTATCTATTCCACCAGGAGAGAGAATGATGGTCTCTTATTCTACGCCTCTCAAGACAGGAAATAATAAATTGTAATGTGGTGGTTGATTGCGTGGACTTTGGTACTTAAGTGAACTTTGTTCAAATCCTGGGGCCTACTAGTTGTGTAACCCTGGTGAATAATACATCTCTAAACACAGAGCTGCCTTCTTAAGAATAGTGTCTACCTCAGGGAGTTTTTGTAAATATTAAAAGAGGAAATGCAGGTAAAGGATTTAGCATGGTGTCAGGTACATAATCAGAACATAGTAATGGGCAAGGGCGATTACAAAAATCAAAGCTTTTCCTGGATAGACCCTTAGAAAGGCTAGTGAAATGAAGGTAAGCAGAAAAAGTAGAGAGTGGTTAGGGGAGAAACAAAGATTTACTGGGGACTACTGCACAACAAACATCGTACTAGTTACATAGCTTAATAATTTCAGTCCTGCAATAATTCTGAGTTGTACGGTGTTCCCCACTCCCCAGAGAAGGAGGAAAGTAAACTGGGCTCATTTGGAAGTGGAACTGGACTTCCGGTTCCTGCCTGCCTGACTCTGGCATCTGTTCTGTCCCTTTACATCACGCGCTTTGCTAAAGCCGGATGCTAAACTGACTTGAAGGCAAGTCATTTGTGTATTTGTAATCTATTTCTGGTTATTTCACTAATCATATGTTATTATGTATACAGTACAAAATTAATTCCTCCTTCTTTCTTTATTCATTCTTAAGGATGGGGAACAATACTTGTCCCTTTCTTACGGGGTATTAAAAGTAATAATTTCATGAGTTATTTTCGAAGACAAGTCCCTAGATAAAAAGAATACTCAAAATTTAGAACAAGAAGGGCTTTAGAGATCGCTGGGGAGAACCTGCTCAGTCCACAGAGGAGGAGGCCTAGGCTTAAAGACAAAAGCATTTGCCCAAGTTCTGACAATGAGTATTTGGAGGGTGGTTGCCTTCTCTGCTGGTGAGGCTTGGGCTGAGGCAGACAATTATTTTTCCTCGTGGAAGGCAGAAAGACTGGCTGAGAACAATAAGTCATACTTTCCTGTGACTCTTTGACACAACCACTCATCTTCAGGCATCCTTCCCTCTACCTGGAGTGGGAGGAGAGAAACAGCATAGCTCTCGTCTGTGCTCACAGACATGTGGTTGACCTCAAGATTTTCCAATCCCTTCTTGCAAACCTTCCTCTAATCCTACCCATAGCTAACCAAAATCGTTTCTAATATTTACGGTGTACTTATTATGAAGTATTTATAATATATAAAATGTATCTAGTACATGGTAGTTCTTTTATTTTATCGATCTTTTCCTCTATTCTTTAATATTTCCCTTGGCCAGCAGAGCCTAGGCAATTGGGGTTTCAGTGCATCCACAAAACTGCGGAAGAGACGTGCAATTATCAGAAGGTTGGATGTGCAGCAGATATCTGTTGAGAGATCACAAGACCAAAAAACCTATCCTAATGATGCTCCAAACCAGATATGTGTCTTCTTTTCCAATATCTACAACCTCTTATTTTTCATTGAAAAACAAAATAAGCAATCCTGTTAATTCTTTCAACAGATGCCTATACTACTTTTAGCTTTGAAAAACAGCCTGTCAGCCTTACTAATGATCACAGTGGAAACAGAATATGATTTCTTTGATCACTTATGGATGGGGAAGGAAACCGGCTCCCAGCCCTGCTTCTCCAAGCAGGATATGCTGTTCACAGTGCACAAGGGAGGAATTACGTTTCTTTTTGTGCCCGTAGTAGAAAGTGAACGGGTGCCAGACTGTGCACACATTAGCAGAATACAATAAGCACAAGTTGCTGACTCATCCTATTGTGCTGAGTGCAGCAGAACGAAGATAGGACCATTACGATGGGTCCTATGTTCAAAGATGAGGAGAACTGTGAAGACTTATATGCTACATTATTTTTTAGTTCTGTAAATTTGAAACTAATTTACTCACACATACATAATCCTATCATTAAACACTAGGAAAACACCTTTTAAAAGCCCATCTAACCCCAAAGTTAGATGATAGCCCACAAAACACATTTAATTGTCAATTCCAGGCTTAGAAAAACAAAATGCAATACGCAGGAAGACATTAACTAAAGAATATTGTAAATAGGTTTCACAGCAATCGCTTGAAAAGGTAATTATTTTCCAAAGCAGTTCACATTGTATCCCCTCCATTAAGGACATCACAGCGGGAAGTTGTGACATCTTTCTAACAAAGTCTTCCTAGGTATTCAAGCCATTGTTTTCTAATAGCAAAGCCCTTAATCCTGCCGACCTATCTTCTAATCTTGAATGGCAATACAGTTAGTTTGTAAAGCTGGAAAAAAATCTGGTACAGTTGACTAATTATCTAGGACTCCAGGGTAATTCTTAAAGGAAGGAGTGTTAATTCTCAGGCCCCTCTCAGTAAGCTTCTGCTGTTGTTTTTCTTGCATCAAAGTAAACAGTTCATGTATCACTATAGGTTAGAGTCTCTGAAGACATTTTCCTTCTCAAAAAAAAAATGCCTTTGAAGAATTTAGGCTATACACAGTTCCCTTAATGGTGCATTGCACAAAGTGATTATGCACACAGAATCATTACCTTTATAAGGAAGTTTGAATATTTTTGGAGGTTTTTATTTTGTTTTGTTTTTACTTACTCCAGGTACTATTATGATAATGCCATGATTGAAGATAGTCTTAGGATTTCACCATTCAGGGTTAATTTATTATCTTTTACACCCAAAGGACCAGTTAAAATTAAATTAGTAAAGCATAAGTCATTTCTATCTCTGTCCACCCCACAGGTTTGGTTAAACAGGACCAAAGCTGACAGTTAGGGATCAGAAACTTTGCTACCTGCCCACCAGGCAAACCAGGCACCTGTAAGTGGTTTGGTAGTAGCAGAAATGGGGAGGCTGTACATTTTCTTACACATTTTTAGTTAATGGCTGATCGCATTTGGGGGAGTATAATATTTTGCCTCCTTTATCATGGCATTTTAATCAGTCAATAATTAATAGATATTCATTGAGATACTTTACTAGGCACTATAGGAAATACAAATCATGAAGAGTAATTCCTACCCTCAAGAAACTCATCATCCCTTGTTCTAACCAACGCGAAAGAAAATAAATACTTTGTACCCTTCAGATCAGGTCAACAGTCTTTTGGAAAATCTAACCAGAATTAATCCAGAAATGGGAAAGAGAAGCTAGTTTTAGGAGACAGGGGGAAATAAGCAGTTCTGGATGCATTTATTTGAAGTGAGGGAGGTAGAGCCATCTAAATGGCACTATCCTCGAAGACGCTGAAAATAGAAAATTGGTGATCGCATGTGTCTATGGACTGGATACGTACTAATCAGGATGGAGTGGTCAAAGTGCAGGGGAAGAAAGGCTCTCCTTCTCCCTTCCTAACTTCTGTAGCTGGCTCTATAAAATAAACTGACAACAAGTAGATGAACAGGAGAAAAAGTAGACACATTTGTTATTTTTTAGTATTACATACAAGGGGCATCACAGGGGAATAAATGTGAATATGCAAAAGAGATATGAGAGTTTATATACCTGTCTCAATAGGGGAAGGAGAGAAGGGATGTAGGTAATTTAATGATTTTTAGGAAAGATGAATGGGCCCCTAACAGAATAGATGGGAGGTATGACAGCATGTGACAAAGTGTGTCTGGACGTGGTGTCAACTTCTAGTCTCCTCTCTGGTGATTAGTTCATCTTCCCTGGTTGATGAAACTTCCAGGGAGGGGCTTTATGATAATTGAGTTCCTTTTGGAGGATCAGGTTTTAGGCAGATGAGGGGAGTTCAGAAAAAGAAAGCCTCTCCCTGCATTTGCTCTTTTTCAAGTGTCTTCAGCTCAAAATAATCAATATACCAAAATGGCACATTTAGGGGTGGCATGTCCTGAACTCCTCCTGAAAAAATAAGAAAGTGAACAAGGACCTTGAGCAGCCAAGTACCGTGAGAGAAAAACAGGTGCCCTCGGATAGAGCTGCAGGGCAAGGCTGTGGCCAGGGGGCAGGAAAGAAGAGAAGTTAGAGAAAGAATAGTTGTTTCCATGCTGGGCTTCCAATTTCCCTCAAGTTCTGATTAGTTATAGAGTCCTTCGATGATGGTCGCCATAGTTATACAAACAGTGTTTGAGAGATTCAGAAGATCAAGGGCCAAGAAGTTATCCACTTAACCTTAGTGATGATGGTGAAACAAATAAAGGACATCTCAATTACTAAGCGTAGCTTTGCATCCTTCCAAGATGTTGGTTATTTCCGTGGGCAGAGGTACTAATGAGACCATGATTAAAGATGCAGTCTCTGAAAGGGATATTTATTTGCAGATTATTCTCTAAGCTTTTGGTAATAATTAAATAAGCAAGTTAAATAAATTCAAAGCTCTGTGTCACATTTACGTGGGACGCTGGAGAAAGAGGCAGATGAAGGAGTTAAGTACAAATCCACTCCAACCAGGAAATAAAAGACACCTCCAAATATATATCCTTGCATGACTTTTTAGCAAGTTCACTTAAACTATAGAAAGAAAAGAGCCTTCTCTGAGTGCAGGATGGCATTTTATTTTGGTGTCTATAAGCCCGTAGTGATTTCATGAAATTTACCACTTTTTCTGTAAATCTTCCAGCAGCTCATTTTTGAAGGGATGTTTCGATTTCTCAGCCTTCTTGCCTACTTCTCTAGATCCAAAAAAATGAGGTCCCTATCAGAGTAAATATTTTCTGGGGCACTGTGGCATAATTTTAATTCGGACAAGTTAAGCCACAGCAAGCTGTGGGAAGTCATTTCAGAGGAATATGGAAATGGGGAGAATCTGGCGAAATGTCACCATGTTGCAGCAGTACCTGAAGTAGCCCAGGAGACCATGCACTGGGATACATTCTGCCATCTACCCGAATCAATACTATGTTCTGCCTTTTTAGGTGACGTACACTGCATGCTCCGGCCACGTCTTTGTGCTTCACTGCTTGCTTTCAGTCCCCACTCATTCTGCTCATCTCAGAGTACAAAACACCGCAAGGATTTTACCAGTTGGAAAACACTTTAATTAATCTGGAGGAAATTACATTTTCACAGATTGTATTTATCACTGTCAAAAGAATAAGCCAAAATATTATTTAAAAACTTTGACCCACCAATTCTCTGAAAGAGTAAAGGATTCTTTCCACTCTATGCAAGTGCTCCAGTGTGGCCTTTCATGATGTTTTGAGGTTAAAAGTGAGGCGCTCTGTGCTAGATGTTGTAATTGATGCCTCAGAGACATCATTTCTAGTTATTCCATTTGTGGGGAGCTTTAAGTATATTTCTGCAGTTGGCAGAAATTTCACTTTTATTCAGGGAAGTCATCAATGGATTGGAGATGACCGGAAGGACAGGGTGGCATTGAAAAAGATATTTGGAACCAAGGTACATTTGACAGGCAGCATAGAACTGATGAAGGTGAGAGGCACCGTAGGTCAACATTCACAGTCATCTCTAAGAGCAAGCTTGTTTAATGAGGAAATACAGTAGCAAATGTTGGTTGGCCAGATCCTAATTAGGTAAGAGGAAACACAATTAAACCTGCATTAAAGAGGACAAAGAGAGCAAGAAATGAATGATGTAAAAGGAAGATTGACAAATTGAGAACGTGGGCATTGTCTAGCTGCTCTCCAAACGGCTGCGTAAATGTATACTTTCCCCAGTTGTGAAAGAGAAGTCTTTCCCCCAATTCTGTCACTGTTTGATGTCATCGAACTTGAAATTGTTTACCAAACTCAAACTTTATCTAGGCTGTTAGAAGTCAGTTGCTTCTGCTGAGGAATAGCTGGATGGGACTCAAAGCGGGATTCTGGGGAGCTGGCACGGTTTTGCTCTTGATCTGGCTACTGGTTACACACCGAGGTTCAGTTTATGGAAATTTGTCAGGCTGTACAATTAGGATATGTACATATATATTATACTTCAAACAAAAAGTTTTAAAATGCTTGACAACTTAAAGTATGGTGTTACGGTTTTAATCTGGGATCCCCTAATAACCACTGAGACTCAACATCTTTTAAATTTCATTGGTCTTCTGTATTTCCACTCCATGCATTGATCCAAAATGATCTCAACAAATCATAGTGAAATTTTGATTTTCAAAGTTAGAGAAAGACTTTAGCAAAGCATTCAGACATTCACACACAGAGACAACACTCACACATACACACAAACAACCCCACATATAAACTAAAAATTGTACTTCAGCCTAGGAAAAGAACTCACCTAACTTACCTACAATGAAAAAAAATCAAGCTTGTTTCAGATTTCACCTTCACAATATTACATGATATACAAAAATAAAACCAAGAGAAAACAACAGAGATATGATCACATATGAAATAATTTTGAAATATACCTCATATGTAACCTTCCTATAAAGATTTATCAAAACATATTCCAGTTAATTGAAAAACTAATAAAAGAATAGCAAAATTTGGGTCTAAGTAAATTGCAGGTTTATATAAATGCTGTAGGTACCACACTAGCAGTGAAATATAGAATTTAAACTAGTGCATATATCAAAAATCATTCTTATAAGTAAAAAATCTCCAGAGAAAATAAAGTATAGAGAACATATAACAGAAGATACAAAACAAACTAAAATGGAGAAGGGAAATTTAAAAAGAGAAAGCAAAACCAAAGCAGGAGGAACAACAATAAATTCAAAACTTGGCATTGTGGGCCATCAGCATGAACATGAGAGTCACTGCAGACAACGGAAGGTTGATAAAAAATTATTCCACTATTGCAAAATTTCTTAATCATCCAACCTCAGGATTTCCCTTCCAAACTGGGACCCTGGTAAGGAGAGAAGGGAAGAGGAGCATTTGGAAGACAAGAGGAGGAAGAGAGTCACAATCCTCTTAGATAACTGGAGGTCAGTGGAGAAAAGAATGTGAGCAGGTGTTCCAGGCCCTGGTGGCTTGTCCAGCCCAGCACAGCCCCCGACCCCATGCTGACATTTGCTATTCTAGTAAGTCATTAGTTAATATAAACCAGACACCAGTTTTGCAGGTCTAGGAGGCAGGACACAGCTACAAACTGTAACACTATTGAAAGGCCAGGAGCTGAAGAAAGGTTTCTAGATTCTGTTGTGGAATTTGGCCATCCCAGTTGAACCTCCATCTCTTGGTAGAGCAGTTGGAGATCCATGGACAAAATGCAGGGAAAGGGTGAATGGGCTCAATTTAAATGGCTCAGGGAAATTATCTGGAAATGGTAAAAGGACACTTAACCTCCTTAGGCTTACTTGGTGGGCAGGAGAAAGGCACTCCTCAAAGTGAATTTGGGGTTAAATATGTCAAATCCTTCCTAAAAGGTGGATAGTGAGACAGAGGAATTGTAACTTAGCAGGACCCTATGGGGTCTTCCTGGGACAGGCCTTACCCCATATCCTCTGCTTTAGCTCCTCTCTGAAGTACTAGATAACAGTGTCTGATGCACATCTCCTGAGTTGTTTTACAGATGCTAAACCCCCCCCACCAAATGGAAGAGGTTAACTACTTGATGACCAAGCCTCCTGGAGCCTAAGGACTGATGAAGGTAACCCCTGTGACAATGCCCTGTCCTGATTGACCATCAGCCAATCAGAGAATTGTGCAGAAGGTGATCATGTACCCTGCGGACCCCACCCCCAACCTGGCTTTTAAAAATGCTTTGACAAAACCCTTCAGGGAACTCAGAGCTCTTTAGGGCACGAGCCACCCATCTCCTTCCATGGCCCTGCAATAAACCTTTCTCTTCTCCAGACTCCGCGTTTCGGTGTGCTTGGCCTCACCGTGCGTCAGGCACACAAACTTGCGCTAACAGAATCAAAAGCAGAATTTGAGAGCTTGAGATGGTGCTGGGAGCCAGCCCTTTCTTCCCCACAAGAATTAATGAATATATGATGGTCTTCCGACATTTTGCTTCTCACAGTACAACCCCAGAGGTGTCTGAAAGAACAAAGTCCCAAGACTGAAGGATTCCTATGTCTGGGAAAGGCGGACTCTGATTACCAGTGTGAGGGCATGGAAATTCATTCTGAGATACGGACTATTTCCTGCCATGTCAGTAACCAAAGAATGTCACAGTCATCAGCGATTGCAGCCGCAGCCTATGGTGAGCTGGTGAGCCCTGGGAGAAATCAGAAAGGAAAAAAATACCTGCCATCTAGCAGCCATCAGACTGCATCCGCTCCCTAAGGTGAGCCCCGAGGAAACTCAGGTTGTGAAAACACAAGATACTGGCCCCAGAGAGCTGAGGTGCATATCAAAGGAATGATTTCAGTGAGCCCAGACTCTTGCATCTTCCCATACGTAGAAAAGGGCTAAGTGCCTTAACTTGGGATATCTGGTTTTCTTTAATTAACAGTAATCTTTTGACATGCAGACTACCTGCCCTTTGCTGCAAAACTCCTATATATCCTAGCTCTCCACTCACCTCCTCTGAGCCGGTCTCTCAGGGTTACTTGAGATGCTACCTCCCGGGCTTTAAGTCCTAAAAATTCCCTCAGAATAAAACATAACTCTCAACTTTTAGGTTGTGTGTATTTTTTAAGTCAACGTTTCTGTAATGCATTTTCTTTGCTGCTGGATTATTTCCGAGTACAGGCCATGAATGGGGGTACCATTCATGTTTATTGAAGCTATTTAGAGTATTTTGGAGTCCATATCCAAAGACCATTTATGGAGTTCATGGCTGAAAGGAACAAACTAAAAACTAAAATCAACAATATGACACCTGTCAATTTTCCAGGGAATCCCTGGTCAAGAAGATGCAGATTTGGGGGAATGAGAGAAGGAAACAGCCATAACAAAAGCTTACAGTGGGCTTCCCTGGGGGCGCAGTGGTTGAGAGTCCGCCTGCCGATGCAGGGGACGCGGGTTCATGCCCCGGTCCGGGAAGATCCCACATGCCGCGGAGCGGCTGGGCCCGTGAGCCATGGCCGCTGAGCCTGCGCGTCCGGAGCCTGTGACCCGCAACGGGAGAGGCCACAACAGTGAGAGGCCCGCGTACAGCAAAAAAAAAAAAAAAATGTTCGGGCCTGAACATACTCCAGAAGAAAAGTGAGAGCTGGAATGGAAGAAGATGGTCCCAGAGAAGGAATACGCAGGAAGGAGAAATGCCAGGACCCCAGCTGCAGGTCAGAACTCTGGAAATGTTAGGGGGAACACTGACTGAAACCACCTGCCCTGACCAGGCCTGATAGTTACCACTGGCATGAATTATCTTAAATAGGAGGTCCTGGTAGAACTAACAAGCTACCACCAACCGGTAGAATTTGGTAAAGGTCAAAATGAGAGAGGAGACACCAGTCCACATGTCCTACCAACCTCCCAGAATCCTTCTTACTGGAATGCATCTTGGCTGAGCAATGCGTGCACCACCAGAAAGGACCCTGAGTCAGAATGATTGGCCAGAGACAACCTGGAAACTAATCCCATCACCATAAAACCCAAGGCTGTGAACCATATGGCAGAGCAGTTCTCAAGGGTTCCCTTACCCTGCTGCTCTCCTCTAGGGCGTGCCTTCCCACTAAAGTCTCTTGCTTTATCAGCACGTGTCTCCTCGGACAATTCATTTCTGAGTGTTAGACAAGAGCCCACTCTCGGGCCCTGGACAAAGTCCCCTTCCTGCAACAGAAAGAATGCTGGAATATACTCATCTGTGGAATGCATCTCTAGGAAAGAGAGCAAAAGAAGTTGCCCAAGATGATGACTGAGAATTCTGTTTACAGCAGGCCAATGTCAGCAGCTTAATCTTAGTTACCAAGGAAGAGATCATATCCATCACACAGAAGCTCAGGTGCCACAGAGAAATGGGTCTGCGGAGTCCATGAACAGTCCAAGTGTGCAGGTGATGTGGGTGCTGGGAATCCAGACTCCTTGAGAGCGTGTGAGCACCATCTCAGCAGCCTGGGGAGCTAATAGGCCACACCTCCCTGCAGTGATACCAATTTGCAAGACAGCTCAAGTCATACACCTTTCTCCCTGTCTCTTTCCCAACCTTGCAACCTTCCCAAATGTGCTAGAAGAAGAGACTTAGATGGAAACTAGAATATCAGTGAAAAAGACAGTGGGTTGAAGTTCTGGAATAAGGAAATTCAGAGTGGAAAAAACAGAGCAAATGAAGAAAAAACAAACAAAGGAATAATAGAAGAAAGTTTTGAGACTTCAAATTGATGAGGCTCTCAGAATAACAGAGTATTGTTTTGATTTGGTTTTTGCCTTGAAAACAAAAAGAGACTTACATCTAAATGTCTTGGTGACATTTCAGATTTTTAAAGATCAAGGACACAAGCAGTAAAACCAAGTTAACTTCAGGCTCTAGCTCCCATCTTCTGTGTAAGAGAATCATGCTAAAATAGTGGAACAAAATCCACAGTTTTCAGGGAAAAGGGAGTGGCCCAGAGTTCTAAACGGAGACAATTTATCATCCCAGCAGTAGGAAATGATAAACATATTCTGAGACATGCCATTATTCAGAAAACAGAACACCCTTGTCATATTAAAAATGCCCAAGAAGGAAGTGAAGGAGATGAACAACAGCAATACCAATGAAACAAAGTCCCCATTGAATAATTGGTTTTTGGATGGTTATATGTAACTAAAATGTCAAAATGTTTTGAAAGAGAAGCTACAGAGTGAAAAGCCTAAGTGTAACACCCTAGTTTAAAAAGCTGAGATAATTCTAACACAATCTGGGAGGTAAGGAAAAAAGAAAAAATGTAAAAAGCAAAAGTTAAATTCCTCATATGAGACACTGAGGCTTTATTGATAATATTAACAGGGCAAGAAGGGGTTACATATTTTTAATGAAAGATGCTCTTGAATAGACTATAAGTAGAATGTATATTCTCCAAATCAGTAGAAAGATAAAATATGATACACTTCCCCCAAGCCCCCACAAAACCACAGGAAAAGTGAAGAACAGAACAACAGAGAAGCATGACACACAACTGCATTAACTGAGATAAAGTGCAAATGGGTCAAATTCCATCCTTAACAGAGATTGGTTTCCAATTCGGTCAGACAAACAAAATCTAGCTAAATATTATTTTCAAGAAACTAGTAAAACAAATTGAAGCAAAAAAAAAAATGTTTTAACATCTTTATTGGAGTATAATTGCTTTACAATGGTGTCAGTCTCCGCTTTATAACAAAGTGAATCAATTATACATACACATATGTTCCCACATCTCCTCCCTCCTGCATCTCCCTCCTTCCCACCCTCCCCATCCCACCCATCCAGGTGATCACAAAGCACTGAGCTGATCTCCCTGTGCTATGCGGCTG
>RJWK010035655.1:0-22089 GCA_004363435.1 Platanista minor
CCCTGGTGGCGCAGTGGTTAAGAACCCGCCTGCCAATGCAGGGGACACGGGTTCGAGCCCTGGTCCGGGAAGATCCCACATGCTGCGTAGCGACTAAGCCCGTGAGCCACAACTACTGAAGCCCATGCGCCTAGAGCCCGTGCTCCGCAACAAGAGAAGCCACCGCAATGAGACGCCCACGCAGTGCAACGAAGAGTAGCCCCCGCTCGCCGCCACTAGAGAAAGCCCGTGTGCAGCAACGAAGACCCAACGCAGCCAAAAATAAAATAAAATAAAAAATAAATCTATTCTTTTTCAGATTCTTTTCCATTATAGATTATTATAAGATATTGAATATAGTTCCCTGTGCTACGCAGGTCTTTGTTGTTTATTTTATTTATAGTAGCATGTATCTGTTAATCCCCAACTCCTCATTTATCCAGCCCTGCCTCCCCTTTCCCCTTTGGGAACCGTAAGTTTGTTTTCTATGTCTGTGAGTCTATTTCTGTTTTGTAAATAAGTTCATTTGTGTCATTTTTTTTTTAGATTTTACATATAAGCGATATCATATGACTCTTGTCTTTCTCTTGCATTTACCCATGCAAATTAGGCAACCGAGGATTGCCGGAGCACAACACCCCAGGAAATCCGGTCCCAGATACTTACCAGGGCTTCCATCTTCTTCCACAGCTCTTCCAGCCGAGTCATAGGTTGACACCACCAATTGGTGCACCTTTTGTATCGATTGCCTTGAAACCAAAACTGTCTCAGCCACTCAAACTCGACCTGGGGATCATAAAGACAAGACTGTGGTTATAATGCTCCCATGATGGACAACCAAGGACAGCAAACTTTGTCACTCAGTTCTCCTTCAGTAACTTCACAGCCATAGGGTGAGAAAAGGTGAGAAAAGCTCAGCCTAACCAGTTCCCAATATAACTTGCAGTCTCCTGAGCCTTTTTGCAAGTCAGGAAGAGAGTAGTCTTAAAGCTTACTGAGACAACCCAGGTCAGGCTGGGGAGGGGGTTTTCAGTCACATTCATCACTCAGACATGAGGAACCTATAAGCCAATCAACAACAAATCCTGAGACCCTAAAGTTTACAGCAGCCTGCACTGTGTAGGATGGAAAAGATAAAATCAAACAAAATATGTTTCCATTAAATATCTTTCTTAAAGAACTAGTATTAAGAGCAAAACACAGCCACATATTAGAAGATATCAATTTTAAGTTTCTTAGATCTACAATAAACAAAGAATTTACCCATGGGCCAGGAGGAGCTGGTGGTTAACATCAACTCAGATAACTTGAACAATATAAAGTTAATTATGGCGGCATAAAACCTACGGAGCCATTTAAATAGTCACTTTCAGTTCAGTCAGGGCAAATGACATTAGGTAAAAACAACAGTAAAGACACTAATAATTTATTTTCCTTCCTATGAACCTACTATGGTAAACTTCAAATATTTGCCTCCTTGGCATCATTCTACTCTAGCCAAACCCCATTATTCATTCGATAATCCATTCCCTTCCCCAGTCTCAGTCCATGTGGTCTGTGGGTAAAGCTCCAGCTCTTATACCAGGTGTGGAACGTGCAACTCAATCTGAGCCAATCAGCCCACGACACTTCTCCTTGTCACATAACTGGGTTTGGGGGAAACAGGCATATGTTCAGTCAGAATAAGCCTTGAGACTGTCAGAAGATACAGGAAGAGGATTCTTCAAACATTTTGCAGAATGGGAAGAATGGAGGCAACACAGTAGGAAGCAGCTGCAAGATGAACAGTTAAAAACCGGGTTCTGGTGGCATCAACTGACTCTTGATCAAGCTATTCCTGAAGCCCTTTTTGCTTAAGCCAATTCGGGTTGAGTTTTCTGCTTCCTGCAATTGAAAAAATCCCAATATGTGTAGGTGAGAGGCTGAGTAAAGCTTTGAAAGAATAAGAAATTGTTTCCTATCTACTTTCTTTCACTCATCTCCAACTTGAAAATCAAATTTTACAATCAAAGTACAACTTCATTCATCCCAAAGCTCTTTCTACCTCTGTTGTCTAAAGAAATGTAGAGCTTTCACAGCTTAATGTTGAGTAAGGTTGGCTTTGCTAAGGTAATCATGTTCCATATACAGGCACAGAGCTATTATAATCTTCACCTGTTACCACAAAGAATTTTTTTTGTTTGTTTATACATATTGAACTTTCATGAGGCAAACAAAAGCAACTCGTGAAGATTTAACAATGGTGAAAATGGCTCAAATAACTAATCTGAGAACACCAAGTCACATGAAAGGGTTTTAGTTTACATTAACTAAATGTTTGTTTGATATGTAGAACTGATTTCAGTAAAAGCTGTTTAAACAGAAAAAAAAAAGAGGAATGTAGACAATATTCAGACAATAGTTGCTAAACCTTATCTGCAGTGTTAAAAGACAGCGGTTAACAGAGGTAAACTTAACTGCTTTGAAAGGAAAATGAATACAAGTGTAGTTCAACTTCTCTTTAGATGCAGGTTTAACAACATTAGTTGTTACAAGAAAAAAAGAGCTCTTTTTAATAGATTTCACATAAAATTTGTTCACACTATAGGAACAACCTGTCAGCAAAGCATCAAGCCCTATGTTTGGGAGAGCTGAAAGAGTTTTTCTATCTTTGGGCTGGTTTTTTCCATTATAAGAACAAAACATATAAACCTTGGCAACCATGATATCCCAGGGAACAAAATAATTATCATATGTAATTAGTTCATTCAGCCTTTAAAGGTACAATAGAGTCTGGATTTCAGTAAATGAAAACTCAGAAGCAAGGAGAGGGGCATACCTGGAAACATTGCTGTTGGACAAGAGAGCAAAGGAAGACCCTGTCCATTTTAGTAAATAATGATTTTATCTTCCTCCTTAGGTGCCCAACTATCTTTTGAAGCAGACAGTGTCATGGTTAAGAATAAGGGTTCTGGAGTCAGTTCAGATTTGGGCTCCACTACTGAATAGTTCTGTCATCTGTAAAATAAGGATAATTACATAATCACCACATAGGTTTGTGGTGAGGATTAAGTGGGTTAATAATGAACAGCCGACCATATGCCAGGCACTTGGTAGATACTAAGAAAACAGACCAAACGAGGCCACAAGGCCCACCACTTACTGTCCCTCAAGAATCTCACAATCTTATGAAATCTTCTGAGCAAGAAAAGTTTTAACAATCATGTCAATTCATGCTCACCCCTGTTCCACTGAGGCCAGTCAGAAAAGTTCAACCCTGAAACTTACTCCCAACAGAGTTTTTTTTTCAGGGGTGGAAGTACTGCCCATGAGATACAATCTTTGTGGGCACCAAACCCACTGGCATGTATTTTAATCAACTCCATAACCTGACTTTTTCACTTCGATGTTGTGGGCAAAAAATATTACAGGATATTCATCAAATGCCACCCTCACCAGTGCTAACACTGCCAAGAGAAGCAGTTACCTCCCTCCTTAAAATTAATTAAGGAAGCAAAAAGTATTTCCAGCTGCTTGATTCAGTTTGAGTTACCAAAAAAAAAAAAAAAGGTGTGCACCCCTCCACCCCAAACTCTGGGGATGAGGAAGGAAAGCTGCGGCCGCAGGGTGGATGCTGCGTGAAAACCAAAGGGTCAGGATTCAGAACAGAACAGAAGCTTTATTACTTCAAGGCTAAAAAGAATCACAGTCTCACCATATTGACTGACTGATAATGTGCTAGCCATGACAGGAGGAGGGTCTTCATCCCTTCTCCAGAGTGTAGTCCCTCCCAGGAGGCTCACAGCTCTCTTGAGGTGCTCTCAGGGTTCATGATGCTTTTAAAACAAACTCCCAGGTTTCAGACATGCACGTAATGGAAATTCACTATTATTCAATCTTTGGTGCAGTGACAATACAAAGATACCTAATGTCCACAGGTATCAGAAGGCACACTGACAGCCTAGGGAACTTGCAGGATCTTGAAGGGCCTTCTGAATCATCAAAGAAAAATGAACACACGTTCACAATCGTGTTAGTTATGTAGCTGTGATCCAGAGAAACATCTCTAGAACCTTCCTATTTCACCTGCACCTGCCTTCTCCATGGACTAGTCAAAAAGAAAAAGGTCAATCAAGAAAAGCTTTTCTCCTAGAAATGTCTAGAAAAAGTCTGAAGGGGAAGCACAAACAGAATCCATCCACCTACCTGAACCTTAGTCACTGGACACTTAGGCACTGGGGAGCAAAGTTTGTAAGATTCCAAAACCGTATTTCTGAGTCACCACAGCACTGTAGAGTTGGAAATCATTTGCAACACTCTTACAGGTAAGCAAATGACACCTACTTCTGCCAAGTTAGTTTGGGTTCTTGATTTGGTCCCAGGTCAGCTTATGCATTTCCCTCGAGATGCCCATTGGGCATCATGCCCATCATGCCCTTGTGGGAACACGTCCATTGGGGTCAGTGCTCACTGTAATAAATGAAATAGGTTTTTTCATGGAGAAAGACATTAGACCAGGAAGAGATGCTAAGGTCCAATCTACAAAGAGCTACCCAATGAAAGTCCTTTCCCAGTAGCTGTAAGGAAGATGCAGGTCTGATGAGAACAAAATGAGAACCAAATGATGACATCAAATAGTACATTTTCCTAGGGGAAATTTACTAGGTGACAACACTGAATTCCATATTTTATGATTTTTAAGAAGGAAAACAGACTATTTTGTAAACACAGAGGAAGGTTCTGCTTATACCTGACCAAAAATCTTTTTAAGCATCTTAAATTGGAAAAAAAGAAATCTTCTTAAGGTACTCAGGTCCAATCTCCAAAGTCCCCAAATTGTTTAGTTAGAAACTAAGACAAGGAAAACCAACCACTTCTAAACCGACACAGCCCAAAAGTCTGCAGACATGAAACCAAGGGCTTCATCCTATAATTAGTCCAGCAAAGGCACATGGTCTTTAAGAGAGAGGAAAGCAAACAATAAGAACCGGGGAAAGGATTATAGACATTTGTGCTCTCATTCCACAACAGAACCCAGAAGAGCATGAGCATGCCAACTTGCATGGCGAAAGGAGAGTATCTGGTGATGTGCCCTGACACATGGAATTCATTCTGAAAGTCAAAAGATGACCTTGAAGAATCAAAGACTGGGGGATTAGAGAAGACTGGCACACATGTTACTCAGATTCAAGAACTCTCTATTCAAGCCGAGAAGCAGTTCATAAGATAAGTAAATATCTTTTTAAAGATATTACATGGCATTGTGGGAACATTGCTCTCCTCTGCTCAAACCCCCTCACTGGCTCCCTATTACCCTCAGAGTAAAAAGGAAAGTCCTTGTCCTTACAGACACCTCCAACGACTGATACAATCTGCGGCTCCCTATCCCCTCACACCACCACCGTGACCTCATCTCCTGTAACTAACAGCCTCACTCCCACCACTCACAGTGGACAGTCCCTGAACTAGCCTACGAAAACCAGGCATTCTCCCACCCACATGGCCCTTGCAGTGGTTTCTCCCTCGGCCTGAAACGCTGTTCTCCAGATAACCACATGGGCTCCCTTCCTCAACCTCCTTCAAGTCTCTGCTCAAAGGACATCTTGTCAGCGGGAGTGTTCTCTGCTTATCTCAATCTGCATTACCTTGTCCTGTTTGGTTTTTCCTGTACCACTTATCAACTTCTAACATACTATATAATAAACTGATGTAGTGTGCTTATTATTTATTGTCATCTCCCTGCACTAGAATGTCTATTTATTTACCAGCATATCCGAAAGCACCCAGAAAGAGTGCCTCGCGCACGCTCAGCAATTATTTATTGAGATGACTGAGAACATTTCTGTATTCCAATTTTCCACCAATCCTTCTAATTATATCAAAGAAAAAGTCTCTGATTGATGATAATCTTCAAAAATTCTCCACCACTTGGTAATCTCTTTTTGACTTATTCCAATGTTTTTTTTTTTTTTTCCTGAGGTATTATTTACCCACCATAAAATTCACCCATTTGGTAAGTGTAGAATTCAATGACTTTTAAAAAGTGTAGGAAGTTGCGCACTAATCTTCCTTCTTAACGTGAAGAATAGGGACTGTAGGCTCAGACCCTTCTCCAGCCAAAAGCATCTGCTACAATAGTATAACATTGCTGTTTTCACAGGCTAGAGTTTTCTGGTTACTTTTTCTTTTGGCTAGTGATACCAGCTTTCCACTTAAAAGTGGTCATATAAAGCTTCCTTTTTAAAAATTTTTATTTACATAAAAAATGAGTTGATTCTTTTAAACAATATATGTAGTCCAAAGACAGAGCAAAAATTGAAAACGTATTAATGAAACTAACAAACTTTTTGAAACTGACTCATGGGATCCAGGCATGCTGGTCCACAGACTACAGAATTGCTACTAATTTCCTGAACAAAAGGCAAGGCTCCTAGGGTCCACCTGCTCCAAGGATCCACCTTCAGTTTCCATCAGTCCTTGCTGGAAGATTATCCTTCATGGATAATCTTTAACGACAGACATGCCTACTGCCCATCATGGAAGAGTCGGGTTACCTCAGCTCAGGCTCCTCTTCTAGAACACAACCCCTCCAAGTGCACATGCTATCCAGCCCACTGTGCGTTACCCTGTGGAAACAGAGGCTTGGAGAACTGGCACAAAATGCTGATGCCCTGGCTACTGCTATCGTAAGTAATGAACCATCCTTTGTCTCTTATACTCATAGCAAACTGTGGCCGAATCACTTGTTAGCTAGCAAGTAGGAGAGAATCTTCACAGTTCTTGAAAGTCCTTACCTCGTTGTGGATTTCTTCTCCGTGTTTCAAAACCACTGGCTCCAAGGATTTCAAAGAGACTTCACCATTGTCCGCCTCATCGCGGATATTCTGCAGGGCCAACTGGCAGCGCTGTAAGATGTAATCCAAGGTCCCCGTTGAGCACTGCAGAGATAGAACCAGCCACCGAGATGGTAAGCAAACTCCAAGGTTACCATCCCTCTCTGCCTAGGACATCTGTCCCCTTCCCAGACCTGTCGCCCTCACAGGTCAGCCTATGCTCCTCAACCTAAGAATGACTCTAGTAGCTTTCTCCTTGGGCTCTAGTGCTGCCAGCTTGGCCGTCACCTGGGTCACTCCTCTTGCTGCTTTTTATTACATGGGCTTCATTATCTCCAAAGAGTAGGCTCCCTGAAGGCTAAAGTCCTGTTTCAAAATGTATATACTATACATATACTGCAGCACCTAGAACTGAGTCTTAAATATAAAAGAAACTTAATAAGTAGTTATTGGAGGAATAATTAATTAACCAAGAAGTCAAGAACACTGACTTTATCTCAAGTGCCCTGCACCTAACAATGGGGAAGAAAAGGGAACCAGACTGTAGAACTGGTTCAAAAGCACACAAAATAGAACAGCGATGGGGGAAAAAATGAAGTTATAAACACAGGGCAAAGAACTCATTTTCCTTTTCTGCGAAAAGCATACACTAGGCCGTTGCAAGTCTGCCCTGGCAGAATAGATTCTTCAAATAATGGAGAATATGTGGTTCGTACCCTCAAGGCATGTTGAAAGGCATAACTTAGTACGTGGGTATCAGCTAAGGCACAGATAACTAGTCCATATCTCTCTAAGTCTGTGGGAGCAAAACAGAGGTCAAATGGACAAACTCCTTCTTTGAATGAGCAAATGTCAGAAAAGAGGATGCAGGTGGAGTGTGCATCCGTTTGTTTTGATAATGACACGATTTCCTAGAATGAGAAAACGCTAGCTGTAAATATCCTTTAGACCCAATGAGGGAAATGTATCCCCGGAGTATTTTTATTTTAATGTTTACAATTTAAATGGATCCCTTCTAAATAACCTTGAAGGCTAATCCCCTGGTACAAAATTCCTTTGCACAGTTACTGCCACTTGATACAATGTGACCTGGGCATGCCTGGGGGAAAAAAATGATGCTTCTGTGCCAAAAACAGAAGGTTGACTAATATGTATTTTAATATGAAGATCCCAAAGTGTGGGGAGCAGAAGGGGAGTGGCTCCAATTTACTACAAAGAAAAAACAAAAAATGGAAATGAATTACCACTCATTTTGGTCCCACAGACAACCCTACAACATTTTTTTAATGACATTCTGTCTATAAACATACTCCACCTGCACCTTTACTTTCCCAAGTATGGAGTAACCTACATAAGAGGTAATTAATTGAAATGCTATCTACTATAATAAAAGATTAAAAACAACACAAGGGCTTCCCTGGTGACGCAGTGGTTGAGAGTCTGCCTGCCGATGCAGGGGACACGGGTTCATGCCCCGGTCTGGAAAGATCCCACGTGCCGCGGAGCGGCTGGGCCCGTGAGCCATGGCCGCTGAGCCTGCACGTCCGGAGCCTGTGCTCCGCAATGGGAGAGGCCACAACAGTGAGAGGCCTGTGTACCGCAAAAAACAAAAAACAAAACAAAAAAAACCAACACAAAATTTCCCATCAGTAAAAGACCAGTTAAATGAACTCTGGTGGAGCCATGCTTGCAACCAAAAACAAACGAGGGGGGAATACATATATTTTTCCTGGGTGATTAGAGTCCATCTGATGTAAAGAACCTATAATCAGGCCTAGTTTTTTGGGAGGGCATGGGGAGTGGTAACAGTTTTATTGAGATATAAAATTCACATGTCATAAAATTTACCCACTTAAAGCATACAATTCAATGTCTTTTAGTATATTCACAGAGTTGTGCAACCATCACTACAGTTAACTTTAGAACATTTTTATCACTCCAGAAAGAAACGCTGTACCTTTTAGCAGTCACCCCCTCCCATTTCTACCAGCCTTCCCAGCCCTAGGCAACCACTAATCTACTTTATGGGTCTACAGATTTGACTACTCTGGATATTTCATATAAATGAAATCATACAATATGTGGTCCTTTGTGACTGGCTTCTTTCACTTAGTATATTTTCAAGGTTCATTCATGTTGTACATGTGTCAGTACCCCGCTCCTGTTTATTGCCAAATAATCATTCAACTGTACAGATATGCTGCCTTTTGTTTCTCCATTTGTTAGGTGATGAACCTTTGGGCTGTTTCCACTTTTTGGCTATTATGAATTAAGCTACTATGAACAGTCACGCACAAGTTTTCACTTCTCTTGGGTGTGTATACCTAGGCATGGAATTGCTGGGCAATAAGGTAACTCTGAATTTAACCTTCTGAAGAAGTGCCAGGCCGTTTCCCAAAGCGGCTGCGCCATTTTACATTCCCTCCAGCAATGTATGAGGGTTCCAATTTCTGCACATCCTCACCAACACTTGTTACTGTGATTCTGATTATACCTATTCCAGAGGGTGTGCAGTGGTATGTCACTGTGGTTTTGTTTTGCATTTCCCCCATGACTAATGATGATAAGCGTCTTTTCATGTGTTTATAGGCCGCTTGTATACCTCCTTTGGACACATGTCTATTCAGATCCTTTACCTGTTTAAAAAGTTGGATTATTTATCTTTTTAATCATTGAGCTGTAAGAGTTCTTTATATAAATCTAAATATGGGCACCTTGTGAGATGTATGATCTGCAAATGTTTTCTCCCAATCTGTCTTTTCACTTTTGTGATGGTACCCTTTGACGCATAGAGTTTTTAACTTTGATAAAGTCCAATTCACCTATTTTTTCTTTGATGGCTTATGCTTTTGTATCATACCTTAAAAAAAAAATTCCCTACTCTAAGAATTGCATATTGATAAGTAATTATCATCAAGATTTACTAAAATAAAACAAAACAAAAAGTGCAGAATAGTGTGTAGACTACCATTTATATAAGAACTTTAAAAAATTACACATGTGGGGGCTTCCCTGGTGGCGCAGTGGTTGAGAGTCGGCCTGCCGATGCAGGGGACATGGGTTCGTGCCCCGGTCCGGGAAGATCCCACATGCGGCAGAGCGGCTAGGCCCGTGAGCCATGGCCACTGAGCCTGCACATCCAGAGCCTGTGCTCCGCAACGGGAGAGGCCACAACAGTGAGAGGCCCACGTACCGCAAAAAAAAAAAAAAAAAAAATTACATATGTGTTTGTTTGCTTATACATGCATTAAGTATCACTGAAAGGATAACAAAAATCTGATAACGTTGGTTGCCTCTGGGGAAGAGGAGCTGGCTGGTGTGAGGAGAAATAGGCTTTAACTGTACACTCTTAGGTACTTTTTGAGTTTTGAACCATTTGCGTAACTACCTATTCAAAATGTAATTATACACAGAATTTAAATTTTAAAAAAACATATATTCTGTGTTGCATCCCAAGATCATTCTGTCACAACCAGAAAAAAACTGAAATCAAATAAAGGTCGAGAGTCATCAGACCTACTCTAGTCACATTTTTGCAACCAAAAACTGAATAGATTTCTTCTCTGATTAACTAAAATGAATTTCAGAACATCATTTCCTTAAGACAATCTGTTTCCTACATATTGTGAACAGGGAGAAAATAGCGAATCATTTTGTTTGGCACAGAAAGGAAGTCTAATTTAATACTGTATGAAGGAAAGGACATTTGTAGAACAAGTGAGGGCTATAAAGTTGCATGGATTTTTTTCCTCTCTGTATTGAGGGAAACCATAATGTTAACTACAGTGTTGAAGAAAAAAATCTTTTCCCCCTTCAGTTACTGAAAACAATAATATAAGATGAAATGAAAAGTTTTAAATAAGATATAAAAACATAATCCTGCCGCCATACTCTATTTTAATTATTTTTATTGCGTGTAATTCTTCATCCACACGCAGCTGTAATGAATATATACATATCAATGTACATGCTACTTTTCACTGTTTGTACGTAAGTATTCAAAACTACCATGGTCAATGCTGCTCAATGAGGTGATATTAACAATTTAATTAGCAAGTCACATAATATAAAGGCATTAAGGTTCTGTCCAACTTTTCACTACTGTTAATCATACTAGATAAATCTTTTTATATATACTTCCTTTGAATTATTTCCTAGGTTTGATTCCCCAAAACAGTGTTATGAGATCAAAGATATGAATATTTTTATGGGGCTTTACACATATCCCCATATAGCTTTCCAAAAAATATACTAATTAGAAAAACTACCAGTAGCGTATGAATGTACAGTTTCACTGTAACTTTACCAGCACTGAATATTATCATTTTTGATTTTTGGTAGAAATAAAAAGTTAACCTTAAAATGATGATTTTTAAAAAAAAATTCCTTTTAACTTTAAACCCTGTATACCCAGGATCATGTAAAACAGAGTCAGCAAACCTTTTCTTAAAAAGGTCAGATAGTAGATATTTTAGGCTTGCAGGGCCATAAGGTCTGCGTTCAACTACTCAGTTCTGCCATGGTAGCTCCAAAGCAGCCATAAACAATATGTAAATAAGTGAGTGTGGCTGTGTTCCAATAAAACTTTATTTACAAAAAGAGCTGGATGGCCCAAAGGCCATAGAATTTGCTGACCCTGATCTATAATATAGAAAGCAGGATAGTCACATCATTCACATTATGTATGTCTAATTAGTAAAGTATCATAAGCTTGAACTGAAGTAGAGATAATATAAAAGATACAGATTTGGGATTATATTATTATTATTATCACTATACATATCCACCTCTTTTTAAAAAATTAATTAACGCTCAAAATTTTGCCTAAAAATTAGAAGATACAAATACAGCTACGACTAAAGCAGAGAAAGCTAAACCTCAGGATATTTTGAAAGCACTGCTACTTTAGTTAAGATGGTCCACTTGGAAAAAAAGGAAATAAGGCCAGAAGGGTACTTTTCAAACTGCATTCTGAATGTGTGCATTTATCATAGGAGGTGGAGAAGGAAAGGTTTCCTGACCTCTCACAAGTTTTAGTCCCAAATTTACATTTGTCTGCTGGACCTCTCCTCTTGGCAGCGCTGATTCAGCCTGTTCAAAACTGAACTACTGTCTTCCCCTCATGTCTTAGATCCCTATTTCTACTTACGGTAATGTCATCTCCAAATCACCCAAGCTTGAAACCTCAGAGTCACCCAAGAGCCCGGCGCATGACAAGCATCCAATAAAGAGTTACTTGGTTAGTGTGTTCATTCATTCACTCGTTCATTCATTTGTTCACCCATTCATCCACTCACTCATTCATTCTTACATTCCTCCCTCCACTTCAATCAGCTGCCAAGTCTGTCACTATGTCTCCTACATTAGTCAAGGGAATTTCTTCTTTTTTCCTGTTGCCATGACCTTAGTTCAGACCAACAGGTTTAATGGATGTCTCTATCATTTTCATCTTCTTAAAGACATCTCCAATACGTCACCACTGCCATAAATAAATCATCAATAACCCCCACCTGAACCAACTTAAGTTAAAACACACCTAACCTGATATCCAAGATCTTTCACAATCCAGTCATTCAGGGATCAGCCTTTATCTGCCAACACTCCCTTTCTGGCATCCGGGGATTCAGTCAAAGTTGAGCCACTCAATATTCCCTTTGTATCCCCATCCCATTCCGATCACAAGATTTCCACCTAATGGGATGAGGACTCTTAAGTGTCTTAAAATGTCCTAAAATCCCCTAATCCCTACATGTTCAAGTCTTACATGTCATGTCACCCGTGAAGCCTTATGCTGTTTGCTACTCTCTATTCTGCAGTCTACCTGTTCACAAGTGTCTAAAAGAATACCTTGAGTGCTGGAAATTTCAACGAAAGTTTGCAGAATGGATGAAAGAACTAAAATCACTTCCCTTCTTCTGAGTAGTAGCTTTCAGTTCATAGCAACACTTCCAATTAAAGACTCATTGATGACTTAAGTTCTCCTGCTTTATTACATACATTCTAGTGTACAAATGGAGTCAGAAGAGCCTTCCACACAAAGAGCTTTTGTTGTTCCTGTCTCCTACTAGCTTTTCATCAGGATAACTGAAAAGACAGTAGTAGTAATTTAATAACAGTAGTAGTGGCTAACATTCTTTGAATGCATACTCTATACCTGCCACTGTTCTAAAAGACTTACATGTATTAACTCACTTAATCCTCACAAGAACCCTATGAATTAGATATGATTGTTATCCTTATCAAATACATTTTGCGAAACTTCTTATTCATCATTTTGTACCAACCCTCCGAGCACAGCACTAATCATCTTGTCCACTCTTCCAGACTGGATTAGGAAAGGTGCAAAGATACACATAAGTAGCCACATACTCAAAAGAATTCTTAGGAGAGTTCTAGCTAGAAAGATAGATGTCTATATCGTCTTGTATTGTACAAAAAATGAAGTCTTTTTTTGTACAATACAAAGCACATATTAGATGCTCTATAAATGCCTGCTCACTCTTTCTTGCCTTCCTTCACTCACTCCTTCCTTCCTTTCTTCCTTCCTAACAGAACTTACTTTTTTAGGTCTCTAAGATAATTATTTGTGTTTTTATCTATTTAATATTTGTCTCTCAAACTAAAATGGAAGTTCAGCAAAGCTTGTGGCCATACCTGTCATGTTGATGGCTCTCTCTCTCTCATGCCTCTAGTGCTGCTGGGCACAGAACAGACACTCAAATATTTAGATGAATGATTGAATAGAAGAGAGAAGAAAGGGAGAAAAGGGGGAAGGAACGCTTGATGGGCTCACTGGCATCTTGATTTAAACAAACACTCGTGTCCTCTCTGCCACGAGCAACATTACCAGTCCACTAGAAAAGCTACCTAAATACCAAAAGACATGACACTGCCTTATAGACTCACAACACAGTCTCAGGACTGGAAAGGTCTTGTGCCTGTGTTTCCCTGCCACTTTATTGTATCCCGTCTGCCCAACTTTGTCACACTGGTCCCCTTGTGGTACAATGAAAAGTCAAGCTATAAAAAGCAAAGCACAGATAACAAGCTTGGATACGAGGTCAACTTGTAATCCTTTTCATGATCACTCCCCTGCTCTCTGGAACACTTCTTAACTGAGCACACACAATACTCCAGGGTGACTACTAAAGGCTTCCCTCATCTCTTAAGTTTCCATTCTGAACTAGTCTAATCAGCTGACTATCAGCCACTGCAAGCGGTAGCAGAATTTAGCAATAAAGTCTGCGTTAGGAACACAACTGGGGAGTTTGGAAATTCCCTGACACCACTATAACTTTCTCCTTAATTTACATTCACATGCCCGGAAGCCTGACCTAAAAGTTAAGGGAAATATAAATTCTCAACCATCTGAGCCCAGTCACAGCTAACACATGCACAAGCACACAAATCTACTATTTTGTTCTGGCCATCTCCTGCCCTTGACCTTGACAGATACAAACCCCTTAGAAAATCTCTAACCAGCAACACCTGCCAAGGTGCCCTCTTGCTGGCACCTTTTCCAAGAAACATAACCCCAAAGAAGCAAAATATACTTATCCCAGGCTGTGAACACACTTTTTAAAACTGGATCCAACACAACTCAAAGCTAAAAAAGCAAGTAAACAGAGGCTAAAGTCTAGTTAGATGGAAGCAATTTTCCTATCAAATATTCTTCCAAAGTTCTATGATAAATTGCTCATGCAACCACTTCTGTCACATCCAATTACGTTTGAGTCACATTTTTATTTACACTTACCTCTGCCACTCGGTGGGTGGAACTAAACCGAGGTGGTAAACCAGCCAAAACACAGTGTTGGTGGGTGGCATTGAGATCATCTGCAGGAAGAATACCAAAAATTAAAACAAAACAAAAAAAAACACCCAATACACACTTATCAGTCACTGAATACTATTTCACTAAAATACAAAGTAAACAGTAAATCCATCATTCAAGAAGAATGACAAGAACCAAAGAATTAACAATTACCATGTATTCTTTAAACCATTCTTGGTAAGTAGGATGACATACACACACACACACACACACACACACACACACACACACACACACACATAGTCGTATGGTATAAAACCATCAAAACCCATGATACTTTCAACAGTGAAAGGGGGTGTTATTAATAATTATTGCAGGACAACAGGCATAAACCAGGACTGTCCTTAGCAAACAGGCTATAGGGTTACCCTACTTATTTGTAGTCTTATGATACCCAGTCACCACTATTTATGGGCTGAACTTCTTTCCCTTTCTCATGATACATCTAATTCTACCCATGCCTTTAGAATAAGCCAAAATTTTTTTGTATTATTTGGAGTTGAACATCTTTCATCTGAAAATCTGCCTCTTTCCTTCCCCAGTCAAAGTATCAATTTTGCCCTAACAATTTTCCAGGCAGCAAACCAACCAACTCAGCATGTTGCAAAGCTTTGGCTCTCAGAACAGAATTCAAGCCTACAGATTCACGACCCAAGAATGGAGAAGGTGGTGAATTCATCAGCTGAAGAATATGCCTAAAACCACATGCAGTGGGAGAAAAACCAATGGCCAAGTTGTTGCGTATTCTAAGAAATGATGCCACGTGTTGAGGCAAAATCTGTAACACCTCTGCTTAGGACATCACGTCCTCTATTACAAAGAAGAGAACAAAACTGTTCCCAGCAACACATGATTTCCTACATAAGCAAAAGCGGCTTCTTGGCAAGATACTAAGAAAGACAATGACTTAAACTAGGAAGCAAAGACCACCACACCCCCTACATGTCAGCAAAAACAACCTATAAAATTACCTCTAAACAGAAGAAAGGAAATGCAAAATGCCAATTGTAGGACTCCTGCTTATGGACATTATGGAGTAACCATGACAAGGTTTACCTTCTTACCCTAAAAAACTATAAAACAGACCAAAAATAGGAAACAAAGGTTTCTGACACTGGAAAACAGTGACCCCAAAGATAGGAGAAACAAAATAGGTGAGCCTTAGTTTACTAGCTAGAAGCAGTTTCAAAGTCACAGAGTAGGGATGGGGATATCAGAACTCAGAGTTTTCAGTTTTCTCTCTTGCTGAGTTGTGAAGACAGAGACTACAGTTTAGGAAGGCCAAGGCAGCAAGGATTTGTAAGGCAGAATAAACTGGAACTGAAGAACCCGCACAGGGAGAGACTAAGTGGACATCTACAGAAGGGTTCCTTCAAGTCTTTGGCTACGTATTCACCTGCGCATGTGTGAATGAAAACCTCCCACAGGCAGGAAAAGAAGTTCCAGAAAGCTATAGGCTAGACAAATCTCAGACCTCACATAGGGCCAGGAATACTCTGTGTTCTCAGCAGCCAGAATGGTTCCTACTACCTGAGACAACAGAGTCTTTAGAAAAGCATAATCTTAGTAGTAGGGTTAAATAAATACTATATTAAAGGCTGCCCTAGATCCACTTAAAAGCTTTTTAAAAGCAAGCCTCAAAAGAATCTAACTTATTCCAAATAATTTAATTACTCACTAGAGCAAAGTCCAACACTACTTAAAAGAATATAACAAAATCAGGCGGGACTTCCCTGGTGGCGCAGTGGTTGAGAATCCACCTGCCAATGCAGGGGACACGGGTTTGAGCCCTGATCCGGGAAGATCCCACAGGCCACAGAGCAACTAAGCCCATGTGCCACAACTACTGAGCCTGTGCTCTAGAGCCCATGAGCCACAACTACTGAGCCCACGAGTCACAACTACTGAAGCCCGCATGCCTAGAGCCCGTGCTCCGCAACAAAGAGTAGAAGCCACCGCAGTGAGAAGCCCACACACCGCAACGAAGAGCAGCCCCTGCTCGCCGCAACTAAAGTCCGTGTGCAGCAATGAAGACCCAATGCAGCCATAAATAAATAAAAATTTTAAAAAATAAAATAAATAAAGTAAAATAAAAATCACCTGTGGCTCAGTATCCATAGGTTCAAAAAAAAACAAATAAAAACAAAATCAGGCACCAATAAATAAAATTTGCCATATCCAGCATTCAACCAAAAAGTAGCAGAGAAATAAAAGATATATGATATATATGATACACAAGATAAATACATATCTTTCTTTTTTTACGTATATATCTTTCATATATATATAATATGAGGCTTCTAAAGATGAAAAGTACAGTAAATGAAATAAAAATCACATTGGAGTGATTAACAGCACTTTAGACACTGCAGAAGAAAAGATAAGTGAAGTAGAATACACAGGAACAGAAACAACCCAAAATGAAGCACACAGAGGAAAAACACGATAAGAAACTGAAAGAGCATCCATGCCCTATGAGACAATATTAAGCATTTTAACGCAAATGTAATTTGAGTCTCAGAGGAGGGAGAATGACAGAAAAAAAATTTTTTTTAATGATGGCCAAAGAGAAAAATAAGAGCAAAGCACAAGGGCAACAAATAGAAAACATTAACAAATAAGATAGATATTAACCTAACTATATCAGTAATTACTTTAAATGTCAATGGCCTATGTACACTAATTAAAAGGCAGATATGGTCAGAGTAGATGAAAAAACAAGACTCAACTATATATTGTCTATAAGAAACTCACTTTAAATATAAACACACATATAGATTAAAAGCAAAGGGATGGGGCTTCCCTGGTGGTGCAGTGGTTGAGAGTCCGCCTGCCGATGCAGGGGACACGGGTTCGTGCCCCAGTCCGGGAAGATCCCACATGCCGTGGAGCGGTTGGGCCCGTGAGCCATGGCCGCTGGGCCTGCGCAACCGGAGCCTGTGCCCCGCAACGGGAGAGGCCACAACAGTGAGAGGCCCACGTACCGCAAAAAAAAAAAGTAAAGGGATGGAAAAAGTTATATCATGGAAACACTAATCAAAAACAAAGCTGGAGTACCTATATGAATTTCAGATAGAGCAGACTTCAAAGCAAGAAAAATTATCAGGGATGTAGCGGGGCATTATGTAATGATAAAGGGGTAATTCTCCAAGAAGAGGTTAACAATCCTTAAGGTATATCTGTCTTATAATAAAGCAACAAAGTACGTGAGGCAAGAACTAATAGAACAGCAAGAAGAAACAGACATATCCACTACTACAGTTAGAGACTTCAACATCCCCTAAAAGAAGTGAATAGATCCATCAGCAGAAAATCAGTAAGGACATAGTGGAACTCGAGAGCACCATCAATCAACTTAATTGACATCTATAGGCGACTTCATCCAACAACAGCAGATTATGCAATCTTCTCAAGGTCATGTGAAACATTCATCAAAATAGACTACATGCCTGAACAAAAATCACACCTTTACAAATTTTAAAAAAACTGAAATACAATGTCTGCTCTCAGACCACAAAGAAAGTAAACTAGCCATCAGTAACAGAATGATAGCTGGAAAATTCTAAAATACTTAGAGAATAAAGAACACACTTCTAAATAACACACAGTCAAAGAAGAAATCACAAGAGAAATTTTTAAATACTTTTAACCAAATGAAAATAACGATACAAAATAGCAAAATTTGTGTGATGCGTAAAAGCAGTGCCAAGAGGAAAATGTGTAGCATTAAATGCATGTTAGAAAAGAAGAAAGATCTAAAATCAATAAGCTTCTACCTTAGGAAACAAGAAGTAGAGAAAGTTAAACTTAAAGTAAGCAGAATAAAAGAAATAATAAAAATAAAAGCAGAAATTAATAAAATAAAAAAAAAATCCATAGAGAAAATCACTGAAATAAAGCTGATTCTTTGAAAAGATCAATAAAATCAATAAGCTTCTATGCAGGCAAAAAAAAAAAAAAGGACAGAACACACAAAAAGAGGATATCACTATAGAACCTATGGATGTTAAAAGGAAAATAAAGTAATAACATGAACAGTTCTATGCCCACAAATTTGATAACCTAGATGAAATGGACCAATTCCTTGAAAGATACAATCTGCCAAAACTCACACAAATAGAAACAGACAAACTGAGTAGGCCTGTAGCTACTAAGGTAATTGATAAATAAATAATAGCCTTTCAAAATAGAAAGCTCCAGGCCCAAATAGGTTCACTGGAGAATTCTACCCAACATTTAAGTAAGAAATAATACCAACTCTTTACAATCTCTTCCAGAAGACTGAAGTGAAGGGAAGACTTCAATAGTCTCTTCAAAAGCGTTGCTGGAACAACTGTACATCTACGTGCCAAAAAATACTCAAAATGGATTATAGACCTAAATGTAAAATGTGTACATATAAAACACTTAAGAGGAAATCTAGATGACCTTGAGGGTGACAGTGACTTTCTAGGTGCCACTGAAGGCACAATCCATGAAAGACAAAATTGATAAACCGGACTTCATAAAAATTAAAAACTGTTCTGTGAGAGACACCGTCAGGAGGTTAAGAAGACAAGCCTTGGACTCATACAAAATACTTGCAAAGAACACGTTTGATAAAGAACTGTTATCTAAAATATACAAACAACTCTTAAAACTCAACAATAAGAAAAAAAACAGCTCATTAAAAAATGGACAAAAGACATGAACAAAGAAGATAGACAGATTGTAATAAGCGCATGCAAAGATGCTCCACTACCTTTGTCATGGAAGTGTAAATTAAAACAAATACCCACTACACAGCTATTAGAATGGCTAAAATCCAGAACACCGACAACTTCAAATGCTGGTGAGGATGTGGAGCAACAGGAACTCTCATTCATTGCTGGTGTGTATGCAAAACGGTACAGCCACTTTGGAAGACAGTTTGGCAGTTTCTTTCAAAATTAAACACGCTCTTACCATCAGACCCAGCAACTGCACTGCTTGATATTCACCTAAATGAGCTGAAACTGTGGCCCCACAAAAACCTGGTGACAGCAAGGGAGACGGTGAGCAGCGATCAGATTCAGAATGTTCTGGGGGAGAATCATAGGACCTGTTAATGGATGGGTAAGTGAAGGGACGGAAAGAGTGAAATTAAGAGCAGCTTTTGGGATTTTCACAGGAACAACACACTGAAGATGAGTAAGTCACAAAACATCCGGACACCGTATGAACAAACAGCACAAGACGCAATGAAGGGTAAAGGATAAAAACAGCAGCGAGACATCTGGAGTATCAAAAGCAAATGTAAAGCGAAGGAAAGCTAACGTAGAGGATCAAAACAGATCCAACCTCTGCCGACTTGGGTTCAGAAGTGTAGCTTAAGGCCTGAAGAGGACTGAATGTCCATATTCTCTTTCCCAGTTTGCTCTCTCTGCGGATTCTGGTTAAGGACACACCTGAGAATTTCTGGTAGATGTGGACTATTTTATCTAAAGGGGGATTCAAAGCCAAACAAACAAACAAAACAAAAACAAAAAGCAGGGGTTGGAGGAGTTTCCTGAGGTCCAGGTGCTCATAAGGAGTTGAAACAATTTCTAAGAAATACATAGATGCTGGGGACTTCCCTGGCAGTCCAGTGGTTAAGACTCCACGCTTCCAATGCAGGGGCTGTGGGTTTGATCCCTGGTTGGGGAACTACGATCCCACATGCTGCATGGCACGGCCAAAAGTAAAATAAAATTTAAAAAGGAGATCAAGCAAACAAACAAAAGAAATACATAGATGCCATTCTCACCTCCCCAAATAAAAGCCTTATCACTCTCAGGCTATTAACAGTAGGCTCTGAAGACATCATAAGGAGGAAAACAAATCATCTTAATGAACAGATCTGTTCAGTGCTTTTGTTCCACTGAGGGGCCACTAATCTGAGGCAGGCCAAGTGGCAAACACAACATTAGAAGTAATACTCCAAGGCTTGTACCTTTATTTAAATCCTAATAACTCTCTAATCAAACAACTCTTTTGAGATTGCTCCCGAAAGTCTCTAATCCTTTATGACTTTTAGAAAGAACCCCGTAATTTTCATTGAAGAGCTTCTAATTTATCTAAAATTCTAAGTCTGTGAAAGTGGCTCAAACCTCATGGATTGTACATCTCACGTCTTAAAGGATACGCTAAAGACATGCCTAGCTTTAAAGATTAATGCTAAAAACTTTTAGAAAGAAAACACTAAAGAATGCCTGTTTTCCAGAGCTATCTCAGAATACAGCTAAAAACTGACTCTCTACTCAAGTGGAATCAGAGTTTGTAGAATTTATTCAACAAAACAAATGGAAAAGAAGCTCTTACTCTTTGCAGGATAAATGCTGCATGCTCTATCAGTGGGTGAGGGAGAACTCTGGACGTTCACTGTAGCATGAAATCTCATCTCATATATAAGAGACCACAGATGCAGTGGCATAATTGACGCTAGGGTGATCAATTCATGCACAGGGCTTTCCTGGTTGTAACACTGAAGGCCAGAATCCTGAGATCCCCACTCTCACACCAGACAAACTGGGACAGTTGATCACACTAAGTTTAACCCAGCCCTTATTTCCCCGGTTCTGTTGTCCAGTGTGTCACCAGAGGCTACTGCATCCCCAAATTTCTTAAAGTAACAATCAGGAGCTTGGCTAAAGGCACTCCTGAGCTAAATAAGCCCAATACTGAAATCCAATCTTCCCAGGTGCACACAATCACTGAAGCTTTTCATTCTTACTCACCTGTCCATTCTCATCCCTCAGTCTTAATATTTATGACCTTATTTTTCCTAGATGTGGGGACATCCATGACTGAGAACGTTTTCAGAATTTAATAGCCAGTGAAAGGGGGGAGGGGAGGCTTCCTGGCAAGATGACAGTAGAGACCCAGGCCTCTACCTACCCCTTTCCTAGATTCCCAATGAGACGATCAATGAAATAGCAAAAGAATTTAAGACTTCCTTCAGTGTTCAACATCAGGGAAAGGTTCTCAATATGCCAGAAATTACAAGGAATTGTGCTGGATACAGTATAAGTGGAATGAGATGAAAGAAGGGCAGCACCCTAATGTAAATCAACTATATTTCAATTAAAAAAAAAATACTGATGCCCTGGACCCACAACAGGTTAGCTTCATCAGCATTTCTGGGGTTGGGTTTCCCCGGTGGCGCAGTGGATAGGAATCCACCTGCCAGTGCAGGGGACACAGGTTCGAGCACTGGTCTGGGAAGATTCCACATGCCGCAGAGCAACTAAGCCCATGCGCCACAACTACTGAAGCCCACGCACCTAGAGCCCGTGCCCTGCCACAAGAGAAGCCACCGCGATGAGCAGCCCACGCACCTCAACGAAGAGTAGCCCCCGCTCTCCTCAACTAGAGAAAGCCCGCGTGCAGCAAAGAAGACCCAACACAGCCAAAAAATAAATAAATAATAATAATTTTAAAAAAGAATTTCTAGAATTGAGGCTCAGG
>RJWK010035656.1:0-22089 GCA_004363435.1 Platanista minor
CAGAAAGAGAAAGACAACTACCGTATGCTAACACATATATATGGAATCTAAGAAAAAAAGAAGTGTCGTGAAGGGCCTGGGGGCAGGACAGGAATAAAGACACAGACCTACTAGAGAATGGACTTGAGGATATGGGGAGGGAAGGGTAAGCTGTGATAAAGTGAGAGAGTGGCATGGACATATGTACACTACCAAACATAAAATAGATAGCTAGTGGGAAGCAGCCGCATAGCACAGGGAGATCATCTCAGTGCTTTGTGATCACCTGGATGGGTGGGATGGGGAGGGTGGGAAGGAGGGAGACGCAAGAGGGAGGAGATATGAGAACATATGTATATGTATAATTGATTCACTTTGTTATAAAGCAGAAACTAACACCACTGTAAAGCAATTATACTCCAATAAAGATATTAAAAAATAAAAAATAAAAATAAATAATAAAAATAAATAAATTGTTTAAATTCTGAAATGCTATCATTTGAACAGTAAATAGGCATATACAGTACAAAAATTCAAAATGTCTGAAAGGATATATTAGTGAAAAGTTAGTTTTGAGCCGTTTTTGACGGTTTATTTATAATTTATTCAATCTGTCAAAGGACAATTTTTGGAAAAAGGTAAAATCATGACTCTCATACAAATACAAAAATGAACAAGTGGTATTTTATTTTACTCATTCAATGGGGAAACATGACAGACGTTACAACCTGTTCAAAGGCAAAGTCAATATAACACATATTTATATGAATTAAAGGAATGTTGAGGTAAATCATAAAAGGAGGCAAAGTGGTTTTCCAACCAGGAGGGAAGATAATTAAACCTGAACCTGAAGGTATTCAATTTACATATCTATTAGTTACGTACAATTTACAAAGGTTTGCAAAATAGCTCAAACACAGCTAACATATGGCCTTCTATAAACAATGAATCATTTTTCACTGAAGCAGAAAATGTTTCTCAAAAGGTGTCACCCCTCTCTCTTTGATCAAAATAGTCTCAAAGAAAGATTATCCTTGCTCACAAAATAAGACTGATCTATCACATTAGATTTAGTCTAATTATTTACATAGCTGAAACAAGAATTGGTACTATACCACATAAGCTTTCTTAGATTTGCTTTGCTAAAATTCCGGATTAGACTTTTTTTAAACTCTCCTGAGGCTAAAAAGCCAAACCAAGAACTCACTACAAGATTTCAACTGTAGTACCTATAAACTGGGGCAAATTCTTCATTTCATGGTTCACCAAATACCCTAAAACTTTCCTAGTCTTGGCAGGAAGTGACCTTTCTTATGTGAAAGGCAGGAAACCATGTAAACCAGATGCCAGGCCAGTTTTCCAAAGAGAGATTTGTAAGAATTGGCACAAAAAAGTCAACCTTAGATTCCTATAAGTATTTGATCATCTCTGATTATATAAGCCTCATTCTCACATATGGCATTCTAGTCAATGTCGTGGATACAAACCACTGTTTCCAATTATATACTAGTTACAAGGAAGACAGGTACTTCTTGAACCTATGCACATAATTATATTGCCATGAAAATAAGACTAGTCAATAATAATATTCAAATTCTGGAGGAGTTAGGCAGAAAGAAAAAGATATCACTTACAAGTGTTTTATTTTTGTTTATAAAATTGTAGTCTAATGAACTGCTATGGGTTAAAAAAAGAAAACAGAAAGGAGTTTATTATATATCCAGAAGATAGAACATTAAATATCAATAATATTCCAAACAAAATCCAAAATTATTCCTCATCCCAATGTTAATTGAGTCCAATGCAGTAGATTATTCTTCTGATTGATCTTGGGTTTAGGATTCTCATGAACACATCTGATTCCCTACTAGAATTCTGGAAATCTTGACATCCTCTGTAATAGTGTCAAAGTTACATAAGCAGTGCTATCATAAGCCTGTGCTCTGAGACAGATTTTCTTCATTAAAGATAAAAAACCCATCTGACTGCAAACATTATTGGTGAAGAAACAGAATAAAACAAAAACTTTTGTATTTTGTTGAGGATTTTTGCATGTATGTTCATCAGTGATATTGGCCTGTAGTTTTCTTTCTTTGTGACACATTTGTCTGGTTTTGGTATCACGGTGATGGTGGCCTCGTAGAATGAGTTTGGGAGTGTTCTGCACTCTGCTATATTTTGGAAGAGCTTGAGAAGGATAGGTGTTAGCTCTTCTCTAAGTGTTTGATAGAATTCGCCTGTGAAACCATCTGCTCCTGGGTTTTTGTTTGTTGGAAGATTTATTTTAAACATTTTATTGGAGTATAATTGCTTTACAATGGTGTGTTACTTTCTGCTTTATAACAAAATGAATCAGTTATATATATACATATGTTCCTATATCTCCCCTCTTGCATCTCCCTCCCTCCAACCCTCCCTATCCTACCCCTCTAGGTGGTAACAAAGCACCAAGCTGATCTCCCTGTGCTATGTGGCTGCTTCCCATTAGCTATCTATTTTACGTTTGGTAGTGTATATATGTCATGCCACTCTCTCACCTTGTCACAGCTTACCCTTCCCCCACCCCATACCCTCAAGTCCATTCTCTAGTAGGACTGTGTCGCAGTTTCAAATTCAGTGCTTGGAATTGGTCTGTTCATATTTTCTATTTCTTCCTGCTTCAGCCTGGCCGGTTGTGCATTTCTAAGAATTTGTCCATTTCTTCCAGGTAGTACAGTTTATTGGCATAGAGTTGCTTGTAGTAATCTGTCATGATCCTTTGTATTTCTGCAGTGTCAGTTGTTACTTCCCCTTTTTCATTTCTAATTCTATTTATTTGAGACTTCTCCCTTTTTTTCCTGATGAGTCTGGCTAATGGTTTATCAATTTTGTTTATCTTCGCAAAGAACCAGCTTTTAGTTTGATTGATCTATGCTATCGTTTCCTTCATTTCTTTTTCATTTATTTCTGATCTGATCTTTATGATTTCTTTCCTTCTGCTAACTTTGGGGTTTTTGTTTGTTCTTCTTTCTCTAATTGCTTTAGGTGCAAGGTTAGGTTGTTTACTTAAGATGTTTCCTGTTTCTTTTTTTTTTTACATATTTATTGAAGTATAATGGCTTTACAATGCTGTGTCAGTTTCTGCTTTATAACAAAGTGAATCAGTTATCCATATACATAATATACATCTGTTCCCATATCTCTTCCTTCTTGAGTCTCCCTCCCTCCAACCCTCCCTATCCCACCCAAACAGGTGGTCACAAAGAACCAAGCTGATCTCCCTGTGCTATGTGGCTGCTTCCCACTAGCTATCTATTTTACTTTTGGTAGTCTCTATATGACCATGCCACTCTCGCACTTTGTCACAGCTTACCCTTTCCCCTCCCCATATCCTCAAGTCCATTCTTTAGTAGGTCTGTGTCTTTATTCCCATCTTGCCCCTAGGTTCTTCACGACATTTACTTTTTGCTTAGATTCCATATATATGTGTTAGCATACGGTACTTGTCTTTCTCTTTCTGACTTACATCACTCTGTATGACAGATTCTAGGTCCATCAACCTCATTACAAATAAACCCATTTTGTTACTTTTTGTGGCTGAGTAATATTCCATTGTATATATGTGCCACATCTTCTTTATCCATTCATCCAATGATGGACACTTAGGATGTTTCCAATTCCTGGCTATTGTAAATAGAGCTGCAATGAACGTTTTGGTACATTACTCTTTTGAATTATGGTTGTCTCAGGGTATATGCCCAGTAGTGGGATTGCTGGCTCATATGGTAGTTCTATTTGAAGTTTCTGAAGGAACCTCTATACTGTTCTCCATAGTGGCTGTACCAATTCACATACCCACCAGCAGTGCAAGAATGTTCCCTTTTTGCCACACCCTCTCCAGCATTTATTGTTTCTCGATTTTTTGATGATGGCCATTCTGACCGGTGTGAGATGATATGTCATTGTAGTTTGATTTGCATTTCTCTAATGATTAATGATGTTGAGCATTCTTTCATGTGTTGGTTTGGAGTATGTATATCTTCCATGGAGAAATGTCTATTTAGATCTTCTGCCCATTTTTGGATTGGGTTGTTTGTTTTGTTGATATTGAGCTGCATGAGCTGCTTCTAAATTTTGGAGACTAATGCTTTGTCAGTTGCTTCATTTGCAAATATTTTCTCCCATTCTGAGGGTTGACTTTTGGTCTTGTTTATGGTTTCCTTTGCTGTGCAAAAGCTTGGAAGTTTCATTAGGTCCCAATTTTTTTATTTTTTATTTTTATTTCCATTTCTCTAGGAGGTGGGTCAAAAAGGATCATGCGGTGATTTATGTCATAGAGTGTTCTACCTATGTTTTCCTCTAAGAGTTCGATAGTTTATAGGCTTACATTTAGGTCTTTAATCCATTTTGAGCTTATTTTTGTTTATGTTGTTAGGGAGTGTTCTAGTCTCATATTTTTATGTATGTACCTGTCCAGTTTTCCCAGGATCACTTATTGAAGAGGCTGTCCTTTCTCCACTGTACATTCCTGCCTCCTTTATGAAAGATAAGGTGACCATATGTGTGTGGGTTTATCTCTGGGTTTTCTATCCTGTTCCATTGATCTATATATCTGTTTTTGTGCCAGTACCATACTGTCTTGATTACTGTAGCTTTGTAGTACTGGCTGAAGTCAGGGTGCCTGATTCCTCCAGCTCCGTTTTTCGTTCTCAAGATTGCTTTGGCTATGCGGGGTCTTTTGTGTTTCCATACAAATTGTGAAATATTTTGTTGTAGTTCTGTGAAAAATGCCTGTGGTAGTTTGATAGGGATTGCATTGAATCTGTAGATTGCTTTCGTTAGTAGAGTCATTTTCACAATGTTGATTCTTCCAATCCAAGAACATGGTATATCTCTCCATCTATTACTATCATCTTTAATTTCTTTCATCAGTGTCTTATAATTCTCTGCATACACGTCTTTTGTCTCCTTAGATAGGTTTATTCCTAGATATTTATTCTTTTTGTTGCAATGGTAAATGGGAATGTTTTCTTGATTTCACATTGACATTTTTCATCATTAGTGTAGAGGAATGCCAGAGATTTCTATGCATTAATTTTGTATCCTGATACTTTACCAAATTCATTGATTAGTTCTAGTAGTTTTCTGGTAGCATCTTTAGGATTCTCTATGTATAGTATCATGTCATCTGGAAACAGTGAAAACCTTACTTCTTCTTTTCCGATTTGGATTCTGTTTATTTCCTTTTCGTCTCAGATTGCTGTGGCTAAAACTTCCAAAACTATGTTGACTAACAGTGGTGAGAGTGGGCAACCTTGTCTTGTTCCTCATCTTAGAGGAAATGCTTTCAGTTTTTCATCATTGAGGATGATGTTGGCTGTGGGTCTGTCATACATGGCCTTTATTTTATTGAGGAAAGTTCCCTCTATGCCTACTTTCTGCAGGGATTTTATCATAAATGGGTGTTGAATTTTGTCAAAAGCTTTCTCTGCATCTGTTGAGTGATCATATGGTTTTTCTCCTTCAATTTGTTAATATGGTGTATCATGTTGATTGATTTACGTATATTGAAGAATCTTTGCATTCCTGGAATAAACCCCAATTGAGCATGGTGTATGATCCTTTGAAAGTGCTGTTGGATTCCGTTTGCTAGTAATTTTTTGAGCATTTTTTTCATCTGTGTTCATCAGTGATAGTGGCCTGTAGTTTTCTTTCTTTGTGACATCCTTGTCTGGTTTTGGTATCAGAGTAATGGTGACCTGGTAGAATGAATTTGGGAGTGTTCCTCCCTCTGCTATATTTTGGAAGAGTTTGATTAGGATAGGTGTTAACTCTTCTCTAAATGTTTGATAGAATTCGCCTGTGAAGCCATCTGGTCCTGGACTTTTGTTTGTTGGAAGATTTTTAATCACAGTTTCAATTTCAGTGCTTGTGATTGGTCCATTCATATTTTCTATTTCTTCCTGATTCAGTCTTGTCAGGTTGTGCATTTCTAAGAATTTGTCCATTTCTTCCAGGTTGTCCATTTTCTTGGCTTAGAGTTGCTTGTAGTAATCTCTCATGATCTTTTGTATTTCTGCAGTATCAGTTGTTACTTCTCCTTTTTCATTTCTAATTCTACTGATTGGAGTCTTCTCTCTTTTTTTCTTGATGAGTCTGGCTAATGGTTTTTCAATTTTTTTTATCTTCTCAAAGAACCAGCTTTTAGTTTTATTGATCATTGCTATTGTTTCCTTCATTTCTTTTTCATTTTTTTCTAATATCATCTTTATGATTTATTTCCTTCTTCAAATTTTGGGGTACTTTTGTTTTTCTTTCTCTAATGGCTTTAGGTTTAACATTAGGTTGTTTAATCGAGATGTTTCCTGTTTCTTAAGGTAAGATTGTATTGCTATAAAATTCCCTCTTAGAACTGCTTTTGCTCCATCCCATAGCTTTCGGGTCATCGTGTCCGCATTGTCATTTGTTTCTAGGTATTTTTTGATTTACTCTTTGATTTCTTCAGTGACCACTACGTTATTAAGTAGTGTATTGCTTAGCCTCTATGTGTTTGTATTTTGTATATATCTTTTCCTGTAATTCATATCTAGTTTCATAGCGTTGTGGTCGGAAAAGATAGTTGATATAATATCAAGTTTCTTAAATTTACCATGGCATGATTTGTGACCCAAGATATGATCTATTCTGGAGAATGTTCCATGAGCACGTGAGAAAAATGTGTATTCTTTTCTTTTTGGATGGAATGTCCTATAATTATCAATTAGGTCCATTTTCTTTAATGTATCATTTGAAGCTTGTGTTTCCTTACTTATTTTCATTTTTGATGATCTGTCCACTGGTGAAAGTGGGGGGTTAATGGCCCCTACTATGAATTTGTTTCTGTTGATTTCCCCTTTTATGGCTGTTAGTATTTTCCTTATGTAATGAGGTGTTCATATGTTGGGTGCATAAATATTTACAATTGTTATATCTTCTTCTTTGATCGATCCCTAGATCATTATGTATTGTCCTTCTTTGTCTCCTGTAATAGTCTTTATTTTAAAGTCTATTTTGTCTGAAATGAGAATTGCTACTCCAGCTTTCTTCTGATTTCCATTTACACAATATTAACAAATTGAAGGAGAAAAATATTATGATCATCTCAACTGAGGCAGAGAAAGTTTTCGACCAAATTCTACACCCATTTCTGATAAAAACCCTGCAGGAAGTAGGCGTGGAGGGAAATTTCCTCAACATAATAAAGGCCATACATGATAAACCCACAGACAACATTGTCCTCAATGGTGAAAAACTGAAACCATTCCCACAATTATCAGGAACAAGACAAGGTTTCCCACCCTCACGACTCTCATTCAACATAGATTTGGAAGTTTTAGCCACAGCAATCAGAAAAGGAAAAGAAATAAAAGGAATCCAGACAGGAAAAGAAGAAGTAAAGCTGTCACTATTTGCAGATAACATGATGCTATACATAGAGAAGCCTGAATATGCTATCATAAAACTACAAGACCTAATCAATGAATCTGGTAAAGTAGCAGGATAAAAAATTAATTCACAGAAATATCTGGCATTCTTATACACTAGTGATGAAAACTCTGAAAGTAAAATGAAGAAAACACTCCCATTTACCACTGTAAGAAAAAGAATAAAATGTCTAGGAATAAACCAACCGAAGGAGACAAAAGACCTGTATGCAGAAATTTATGAGACACTGATGAAATAATTTAAAGATGATACAAATAAATGGAGAGATATAGCATGTTCTTCGGTTGGAAGAATCAATATTGTGAAAATGGCTCTACTACCCAAAACAATCTATAGATTCAATGCAATCCCTCTCAAACTACCACAGTCATTTTTCACAGAACTAGAAAAAAAATTTAACAGTTTGTATGGAAACACAAAAGACCCAAAGAGCCAAAGCAATCTTGAGAACGAAAAATGGAGCTGGAGGAATCAGGCACCCTGACTTCAGACTGTACTACAAAGATACAGTAATCAAGACAGTACGGTATTGGCACAAAAACAGACATGTACATCAATGGAACAGGATAGAAAGCTCAGAGATAAACCCACAAACATACGGTCACCTTAACTTTGATAAAGGAGGCAGGAATGTACAGTGGATAAAGGACAGCCTCTTCAAAAAGTGGTGCTGATAAAACTGGACAGGTACATGTAAAAGCATGAGACTAGAACATTCCCTAACACCATACACAAAAATAAGCTCAAAATGGATTAAAGACCTAAATGTAGGGCCAGAAACTATCAAACTCTTAGAGGAAAACATAGGTAGAACACTCTATGACATAAATCGCAGCAAGATTCTTTTTGACCCACCTCCTAGAGAAATGGAAATAAAAACAAAAATAACCAAATGGGACCTAATGAAACTTCAAAGCTTTTGCACAGCATGGGAAAAGATAAAGAAGACCAAATGACAACCCTCTGAACGGGAGAAAATATTTGCAAATGAAGCAACAGACAAAGAATTAATCTCCAAAATTTACAAGCAGCTCATGCAGCTCAATTTAAAAAAAACAAAAACAAAAACAAAAAACAACTGAATCCAAAAATTGGCTGAAGACCTAAATAGATATTTCTCCAAAGCAAGTATACAGACTGCTAACAAACACAGGAAAGAATGCTCAACATCATTAATCATTATAAAAATGCAAATCAAAACAAGAATGAGATATCTCACACTGGTCAGAATGGCCATAATCAAAAAATCTAGAAACAATAAATGCTGGAGAAGGTGTGGAGAAAAGGGAACACTCTAGCACTGCTGGTGGGAATGTGAACTGGTACAGCCACTATGGAGAACAGTATGGAGGTTCTGTAAAAAACTACAAATAATACTACCATAAGACCCAACAATCCCAATGCTGATCATACACCTGGAGAAAACCATAATTCAGAAAGGGTCATGTGCCAAATTGTTCATTGCTGCTCTATTTACAATAGACAGGAGGTGGAAACAACCTAAGTGTCCATCATCAGAAGAATGGATAAAGAAGATGTGGTACACATATACAATGGAATATAACTCAGCCATAAAAAGAAACGAAATGGAGTTATTTGTAGTGTGGTGGATGGACCTAGAGTCTGTCATACAGAGTGAAGTAAGTCAGAAAGAGAAAGACAAATACCGTATGCTAACACATATATATGGAATCTAAGAAAAAAGTAAATGTCGTGAAGAACCTAGGGGCAAGCCGGGAATAAAGACAAAGACCTACTAGAGAATGGACTTGAGGATATGGGGAGGGGGAGGCATATGCTGTGACAAAGTGAGAGAGTGGCATGGACATATATACACTACCAAATGTAAAATACGTAGCAAGTGGGAAGCAGCCACATAGAACAGGGAGATAAGCTCGGTGCTTTGTGATCACCTGGATGAGAGGGAAGGAGGGAGATGCAAGAGGGAGGAGATGTGGGAACATATGTATATGTATAACTGATTCACTTTGTTGTAAAGCAGAAACTAACACACCATTGTAAAGCAATTATACTCCAATAAAATTGTAAAAAAAATAAAATAATATAAAAAATAAAATTTAAATTATAAAGAAAAAAAAAAGACAGTATGGTACTGGCACATAAACAGAAATATAGATCAATGGAACAGGACAGAGAGCCCAGAGATAAACCCACACATATATGGTCACCTTATCTTTGTTAAAGGAGGCGGGAATGTACAGTGGAGAAAAGACAGCCTCTTCAATAAGTGGTGCTTGGAAAACTGGACAGGTTCGTGTAAAAGTATCAAATTAGAACAATCCCTAACACCATACACAAATATAAACTCAAATTGGATTAAAAACCTAAATGTAAGGCCAGACACTATCATACTCTTAGAGGAAAGCATACACAGAACACTCTATGACATAAATCACAGCAAGATACTTTTTGCCCCACCTCCTAGATAAATACAAATAAAAAGAAAAATAAACAAATGGGACCTAATGAACCTTAAAAGCTTTTGCACAGCAAAGGAAACCTGAAACAAGACCAAAAGAAAACCCTAAGAATGGGAGAAAATATTTGCAAATGAAGCAGCTGTCAAAGGATTAATCTCCAAAATTTACAATCTGCTCACGCAGCTCAATATCAAAACACAAACAACCCAATCCAAAAATTGGTAGAAGACCTAAATAAACATTTCTCAAAGAACATATCCAGATTGCCAACAAACACATGAAAGAATGCTCAACATCATTAATCATTAGAGAAATGAAAATCAAAACTACAATGAGATATCATTTCACACCGGTCAGAATGGCCATCATCAAAACATCTAGAAACAATAAATGCTGGAGAGGGTGTGGAGAAAAGGGAACACTCTTGCACTGCTGGTGGGTATGTGAATTGGTACAGCCACTATGGAGAACAGTATGGAGGTTCCTTAAAAAACTACAAATAGAACTACCATATGACCCAGAAATCCCACTACTAGGCATATACCCTGAGAAAACCGTAATTCAAAAAGAGTCATGTACCAAGATGCTCATTGCAGCTCTATTTACAATAGCCAGGAGATGGAAACCACCTAAGTGTCCATTATCAGATGAATGGATAAGGAAGATGTGGCACATATATACAATAGAATATTACTCAGCCATAAAAAGAAACGAAATTGAGTTTTTTGTAGTGAGGTGGGTGGACCTAGAGTCTGTCATACAGAGTGAAGTAAGTCAGAAAGAGAAAGACAAATACCGTATGCTAACACATATATATGGATTCTAAGAAAAAAAGAAATGTATAGAACCTAGGGGCAAGACAGGAATAAAGACACAGACATACTCGAGAATGGATTTGAGGATATATGGAGGGGGAAGGGTAAGCTGTGACAGAGTGAGAGAGTGGCATGGACATATATACACTACCAAATGTAAAACTGATAGCTAGTGGGAAGTAGACGCATAGCACAGAGAGATCAGCTCGGTCCTTTGTGACCACCTGGATGGGTGGGATAGGGAGGGTGGGAGGGAGGGAGACGCAAGAGGGAGGAAATATGTATATGTATAACTGATTCACTTTGTTATAAAGCAGAAACTAACACACCATTGTAAAGCAATTATACTGTAATAAATATTTTAAAAATACCTAAAAATAGAACTACCATAGGACCCAGAAATACCACTACTCTGCATATACCCTGAGAAAACCATAATTGAAAAAGAGTCAGGTACCAAAATGTTCATTGCAGCTCTATTTACAATAGCCAGGACATGGAAGGAACCTAAGTGTCTATCAACAGATGAATGGATAAAGAACATGTGGCACATATATACAATGGAATATTACTCAGCCATAAGAAATGAAATTGAGTTCTTTGTATTGAGGTGGATGGACCTAATGTCTGTCTTACAGAGTGAAGTCAGAAAGAGAAAAACTAATACTGTATGCTAACACATATATTTGGAATCTAAGGAAAAAAATTTTCATGTACAACCTAGGGGTATGACGGGAATAAAGACACAGATCTACTAGAGCATGGACTTGAAGTTATGGGGAGGGGGAATGGTAAGCTGTGACAAAGTAAAAGAGTGGCATGGACGTATATACACTCTCACATGTAAAGTAGATAGCTAGTTGGAAGTAACTGCATAGCACAGGGAGATCAGCTAGGTGGTTTGTGACCACCTAGAGGTGTGGGATAGGGAGGGTTGGAGGGAGGGAGATGCAAGAAGGAAGAGATATGAGAATATATGTATATGTGTAACTGATTAACTTTGTTATATAGCAGAAACTAACACACCATTGTAAAGCAAGTATACTCCAATAAAGGTGTTAAAAAAAAAACTTTTGTAGGTGACAAAAAACTTGAAGTGGTTGTGGTTAATTTATTACTGATAATTTTCAAAAATAAAAGATTAGTTGCCAACTGAAATGGCAACTTGGTGTTTTCTGCAGAGTGCAGAACAAAATAATAATGTCAATCCAAAAGAAATTTAATGAAATATCTAAAAACAAAATGAATTAACTTTTCAAAGAAAACAGTGGACATTCTTTTAACGTATAAAGATGGATGAACAATACAAACGATTCCACCCAATGATAAGACAGTACACATTTTTTTTCAAGTGTCCATGGAACAGTCTCCAGAATAGACCATATGTTAGGCCACAGAACTTGTCTTAATGAGTTTTAAAAGATTGACGTAATGCAAAGTGTCTTTTGAGATTACAAAGGATTGAAAATAGAAATCAGTAGCAGAAAGAAAACTGAAAAAATCCACAATAAGTAGAAATTAATACATTCTTCTACAATCAATGGGGACTTTCCTGGTGGCGCAGTGGTTAATAATCTGCCTCCCAATGCAGCGGACATGGGTTTAAGCCCTGGTTCAGGAAGATCCCACATGCTGTGGAGCTACTAAGCCACAACAACTGAGCCTGCGCCCTAGAGCTCATGAGCCACAACTACTGAGCCCACATACCACAACTACTGAAGCCCACACACCTAGAGCCCATGCTTCAAGACAAGAGAAGCCACCACAATCAAAAGCCCGTGCACCACAACGAAGAGTAGCCCCCACTCACCACAGCTAGAGAAAAGCCCGTGCACAGCAATGAAGAACCGACAGAGCCAAAAATAAACAAACAAATAAACAAATAAAACCAATCAATGGGTCAAAAAAGAAATCACAAGGGAATTTAAAAAATATGAAAAATCACAAAGGAATTTAAAAACAAATGAAAACAAAAACACAACATACCAAAACCCATGAGATAGAGCAAAAGCAGTCTAAGAGGGGAATGTGTAGCTGTAAATGTTTATATAAAATAGAATAATGATCTCAAATTAATGATCAACATTTACACTTTAAGGAAATAAAGAAGAACAAACTAAACTCAAAGCTAGAAAAAGAAAGGAAACAATAAAGATTATAGCAGAGACAAAATAGAGAATAGAAAAATATTAGAGTAAATAAAACCCAAATACTTAACAAACTAAAAATGGAAGGAAAATGCCTCAACATAATAAAATCCATATACAAAAAGCTCAGAGCTAACATCATACTTCATAGTGAAGGACTGAAATTTTACCTCTAAGATAAAGAACTAGACAAGGATATCTGCTTTCACCACTTCTATTCAACATAGTACTGGAAGTCTTAGCCAGAGCAATTGGGCAAGCAAAAGAAATAAAAGCCATCCCAGTTTGAAAAGAAGAAGTAAAAGTGTCTCTTTTCTCACACTTGTATTACTTATATGGAGAAAACCCTAATGGCTCCACAAAAACAAATTTTAAAAAATTATTAAAACTAACAAATGGATTTAGGAGAATTACAGGCCACAAAATCAACAGACAAAAATTATTGCATTTCTACACACTAACAATGAATAATCTGAAAAGAAATTAAGGAAACTCTTCGATTGAAAAAAAATAAAAATAATTAAAAACATAAAGATAAATTTAACCAGGGAGGCAAAAGACTTATACACTGACAACTATAAAACATTGCTGAAAGACATTAAAGAAGACACAAATACATAGAAGGATATCCTGTGCTCATGGACTGGAAGACATAATATTGTAAAGATATCATTACTACCTAATGCAATCTATGACTCCATTGTAAACGCTATCAAAATCCTAATGCTGTTCTTTCTGGAAATAGAAAATTTCATGCTAAAATTCATATGGAATCTCAAAGGAAACGAAATTACCAAAATAATCTTGAAAAAGAAGAACAAAGGTGGAGGTATCACACTTCCTGATTCCAACTCACTCCAAAGTTAAAGTAATCAAACTAGTGTAGTAGTGCCATAGAGACACATAAGTCAACATAATAGAGAGTCCAGAAGTAAACCCTAAAATATAGGGTCTAACATTTTTTGACAAGGATGTTAAGAGCATTCAATGAGGATTTTGTTCAAGATGGCAGAGCAGAAGGACATGCTTTCACTCCCTCTTGTGAGAGCACCAGAATCACAACTAACTTCTGAACAATCATTGACAGGAAGACACTGGACCTCACCAAAAAAGATACCCCGCATCCAAAGACAAAGGAGAAGCTACAATGAGATGGTAGGAGGGTCTGAATCACAATAAAATCAAATCCCATAACTGCTGGGAGGGTGACACTCAGGCTGGAGAACACTTATACCACAGAAGTCCACCCACTGGAGTGAATGTTCTGAACCCCATGTCAGGCATCCCAAATTGGTGGTCCAGCAACTGGAGTAGGAATTCCTAGAGAATCAGACTTTGAAGGCTAGTGGAATTTGATTGCAGTACTTCAACAGGACTGGGGGAAACAGAGACTCCACGCTTGGAGGGCACACACAAAGTAGTGTGTGCATCGGGACCCAGGAGAAGGAGCTGTGACCCCATAGGAGACTGAACCAGACCTACTTGCTAGTGTTGGAGGGTCTTCTGCAGAGGCAGGGGGTGGCTGTGTCTCAGCATGAGGACAAGGACACTGGCAGCAGAAGCTCTGCAAAGTACTCCTTGGCGTGAGCACTCCCACAGTCTTCCATTAGCCGCACCAAAGAGCTAGGGTAGGCTCCAGGGTTGGGTCGCCTCAGGCCAAACAAACAACAGGGATGGAATCAAGCCCTGCCCATAAGCAGACAAGTGGATTAAAGTTTTAATGAGCTCTGCCCACCACAGCAACAGCCAGCTCTACCCACCACCAGTCCCTCCCATCAGGAAACTTGCTCAAGCCTCTTAGATAGACTCATCCACCAGAGGGCAGACAGCAGAAGCAAGAAGAAATACAATCCTTCAGCCTGTGGAATAAAAACCATGTTCACAGAAAGATAGACAAGATGAAAAGGCAGAGGGCTATGTAGGAGATGAAGGAACAGGATAAAACCTCAGAAAAACAACTAAATGAAGTGGAGATAGGCAGCCTTCCAGAAAAAGAATTCAGAATAATGATAGTGAAGATGATCCAGGACCTCGGAAAATGAAAGGAGGCAAAGATAGAGAATATGCAAGAAATGTTTAATAAAGACCTAGAAGAATTAAAGAACAAACAAACAGAGATGAACAATACAGTAACTGAAATGAAAAACACACTACAAGGAATCAATACCAGAAAAACTGAGGCAGAACAGTGGATAAGTGACCTGGAAGACAGAAAGGTGGAATTCACTGCTACAGAACTGAATAAAGAAAAAAGAATGAAAAGAAATGAAGGCAGCCTAAGAGACCTCTGGAACAACATCGAAGGCAACAACATTTGCATTATAAGGGTATCAGAAGGAGGAGAGAGAGAAAGGACCTGAGAAAATATCTGGAGAGATTATAGTCGAAAAATTCCCTAACATGGGAAACGAAAGAGCCACCAAAGTCCAGGAAATGCAGAGAGTCCCACAAAGGATGAACCCAAGGAGAAACACATCGAGACACATAGATATCAAATTGGTTAAAATTAAACACAAAGAAAAATTATTGAAAACAGCAAGGGAAAAATGACAAACAACATAAAAGGGAGAGACTAGGAGAAGACGGCAGAAGAGTAAGACACAGAGATCACCTTACTCCCCACAGATACATTAAAAATACATCTACACGTGGAACTGCTCCTATAGAACACCTACTGAATTCTGGCAGAAGACCTCAGACCTCCCAAAAGGCAAAAAACTCCCCACGTACCAAGGTAGGGCAAAAGAAAAAAGAAAAAAACAGAGACAAAAGAATAGGGATGGGAACAGCACCAGTGGGAAGGAGCTGTGAAGAGGAAAGGTCTCCACACTCTAGGAAGCCCCTTCCCAGGCAGAGACTGTGGGTGGCAGAGGGGGGAGCTTCAGAGCCGCTGAGGAGAGCGCAGCAACAGGGGTGTGGAGGACAAAGCGGAGGATTGGTGCTGACCAGCACTCACCAGCCTGAGAGGCTTCTCTGCTCACTCGCCAGGGTGGGTGGGAGCTGGGAGCTGAGGATCTGGCTGCAGTCGGATTGCAGAGAGAGGACTGGGGTTGGCAGCCTGAACACAGCCTGAAGGGGGCTACTGTGCCACAGCTAGCCAGGAGGGAGTCCAGGAAAAAAATCTGGAGCTGCCAAAGAGGCAAGAGACTTTTTCCTCCCTCTTTGTTTCCTGCTGTGCGAGGAGAGGGGATTAAGAGTGCTGCTTAAAGGAGCTCCAGAGACGGGACTGAGGCACAGATATCGGCGTGGACCCCAGAGATGGGCATGAGATGCTAAGGCAGCTGCTGCAGCCAACAAGAACCCTGTGTGCGAGCAAAGGTTACTACCCACACCTCCCCTCCTGGGAGCCTGTGCAGCCCACCACAGCCAGGGTCCCGTGATCCAGGAACAACTTCCCCAGGAGAAAGCACAGCACGCCTCAGGCTGGTGCAACATCACGCCAGCCTCTGCCAATGCAGGCTTGCCCCACATCCGTACCATTCCCTCCCCCTGGCCTGAGAAAGCCAGAGACACCGAAGCAGCTGATGCTTTAACCCTGTCCTGTCTGAGTGAAGAACAGATGTCCTCAGGCGACCTAGAGGCAGAGGCATGGCCAAATCCAAAGCTGATCCCTGGGAGCTGTGCGAACAAGAAAGAGAAAGGGAAATCTCTCCCAGAGGCCTCAGGAGCAGAGGATTAAATCTCCACAGTCAACTTGATGTACCCTGAATCTGTGGAATACCTGAACACAAAACGAATCACCCCAAATTGAGGAACTGGACTTTGGGAGCAAAGATATATTATTTTTTCCCTTTTTCCCTTTTTATGAGTGTGAATGTGTATGCTTCTCTGTGATATATTGTCTGTATAGCTTTGCTTTCACCATTTGTCCTAGGGATCTCTCCATCCTCTTTTTTAATTAAAAAAATTTTTTTTCATAATAATTATTTTATATTTTAAAAACTTTAATTTATTTAACTTTATTTTATTTTATTTTATCCTCTTTCTTTCTTTCTTTCTATTTTTTCTCCCTTTTCTTCTTAACCGTATGGATGAAAGGCTCTTGGAGCTGCAACCAGGAGTCAGTGCTGTGCTGCTGAGGTGGGAGAGCCAACTTCAGGACACTGGTCCACAAGAGAACTACCAGCTCCACGTGATATAACATGGCGAAAATCTCACAGAGATCTCGATCTCAATGCCAAGTCCCAGCTTCACTCACGACCAGCAAGTTACAGTGCTGGACAGCCTATGCCAAACAACTAGCAAGACAGCAACACAGCCCCATGCATTAGCAGAGAGGCTGCCTAAAATCATACTAAGGCCACAGGCACCCCAAAACACACCACCAGACGTGGACCTGCCCACGAGAAAGACAAGATCCAGCCTCATCCACCAGAACAGAGGGACTACTCTGCTCCACCAGGAAGCCTACACAACCCACTGAACCAGCCTTAGCCATGGGGGACAGACACCAAAAACAATGGGAACTATGAACCTGCAGCCTGTGAAAAGGAGACCCCAAACAAAGTAAGTTAAGCAAAATGAGAAGACAGAAAAACACACAGGAGATGAAGGAGCAAGGTAAAAACTCACCAGACCTAACAAATTAAGAAGAAATAAGCAATCTACCTGAAAAATAATTCAGAATAATGATAGTAAAGATGATGCAAAATCTTGGAAATAGAAGAGTGAAAATGCAAGAAACGTTTAACAAGGACCTAGAAGAACTAAAGAGGAAACAGCAATGATGAACAACACAATAAATGAAATTAAAAATACTCTAGAAGGGATCAATAGCAGAATAACTGAGGCAGAAGAAAGGATAAGTGACCTGTAAGATAAAATAGTGAAAATAACTACTGCAGAGGAGAATAAAGAAAAAAGAATTAAAAGAACTATGGACAGCCTCAGAGACCTCTGGGACAACAATAAATGCACCAACATTCGAATTATAGGGGTCCCAGAAGAAGAAGAGTAAAAGAAGGGGACTAAAAATATATTTGAAGAGCATATAGTTGAAAACTTCTCTAATATGAGAAAGGAAATATTTAATCAAGCCCAGGAAGCACAGAGACTCCATATAGCATAAATCCAAGGAGAAACACGCCAAGACACATATTAATCAAACTATAAATAATGAAATACAAAAAAAAATATTAAAAGCAGCAAGGGAAGAACAACAAATAACACACAAGGGAATCCACATAAGGTTAACAGCTGATCTTTCAGCAGAAACTCTGCAAGCCAGAGGGACTGGCAGGACATATTTAGAGTGATGAAGGAGAAAAACCTACAAACAAGAGTACTCTACCCAACAAGGATCTAATTCAGATTTGATGGAGAAATTAAAAACTTTACAGACAAGCAAAAGCTGCATGAGTTCAGAACCACCAAACAGGTTTTACAACAAATGCTAAAGAAACTTCTCTAGGGAAGAAACACAAAAGAAGGAAAATACCTACAATAACAAACCCCAAACAATTAAGAATATAGCAATAGGAAAATACATATAGATAATTACCTTAAATGTAAATGGAATAAATGCTCCTACAGAAAGACAAAGACCGGGAGAACAGATACAAAAACAGGACCCATATATAAGCTGTCTACAAGAGACCCACTTCAGACCTAGGGACACATACAGACTGAAAGTGATCAGACAGAAAAAAATATTCCATGCAAAAGGAAAACAAAAGAAAGATGGAGTAGCAATTCTCATATCAGACACAATATACTTTAAAGTAAAGACTATTACAAGAGAAAAAAAGGACACTACATAAGGATCAAGGGATCGATCCAAGAAGAAGATATAACAATTGTAAATATTTATGCACCCAACATAGGAGCACCTTAATACATAAGGCAAGTACTAACAGCCATAAAAGGGGAAATCAACAGTAACACATTCACAGTAGGGGAATTTAACACCCCATTTTCACCAATGGACAGATCATCCAAAATGAAAATAAATAAGGACACAGAAGCTTTAAATGATACATTAAACATGATGGACTTAATTGATATTTATTAGACATTCCATCCAAAAAGAACAGAACACACATTCTTCTCAAGTGTTCATGGAACATTCTCCAGGATAGATCATATCTTGGGTCACAAATCAAGCCTTGGTAAATTTCAGAAAAATTCAAACCTTATCAAGGAAATTTTCTGACCACAATGCTGTGACACTAGATATCAATCACTGGAAAACACCTCTAAAAAATACAAACAAATGGAGGCTAAACAATACACTACTTAATAAGTAAGAGATCAATGAAGAAATCAACGAGGAAATCAAAAAAATACCTAGAAAAAAATGACAATGAAAACACAATGACCCAAAACCTATGGGATGCAGCAAAAAGCAGTTCCAAGAAGGAAGTTTAAAGCAATAAAATGCAACCTTAGGAAACAGGAAACATCTCAAATAAACAACCTAACCTTTCACCTAAAGCAATTAGAGAAAGAAGAAGAAAATAAAAAACCCAAAATTAACAGAAGGAAAGAAATCATAAAGAACAGATCAGGAATAAATGAAAAAGAAATGAAGGAAACGATAGCAAAGATCAATAAAACTAAAAGCCGATTCTTTGTAAAGATTAACAAAATGTATAAACCATTAGCCAGACTCATCAAGGAAAAAAAGGAGAAGACTAAAATCAACAGAATTAGAAATGAAAAAGGAGAAGTAACAACTGACACTGCAGAAATACAAAAGATCATGAGAGATTACTACAAGCAACTCTATACCAATAAAATGGACAACCTGGAAGAAATGGACACATTCTTAGAACTGCACAACCTGCCAAGACTGAATCAGGAAGAAACAGAAAATATGAACAGACCAATCACAAGCACTGAAATTGAAGGTGTGATTAAAAATATTCCAACAAACAAAAGCCCAAGACCAGATGGCTTCACAGCCGAATTCTATCAAACATTTAGAGAAGAGTTAACACCTATCCTTCTCAAACTCTTCCAAAATATAGCAGAGGGAGGAACACTCCCAAAATCATTCTATGAGGCCACCATCACCCTGATACCAAAACCAGACAAAGACGTCACAAAGAAAGAAAACTACAGGCCAATATCACTGATGAACATAGATGCAAATATCCTCAACAAAATAGTAGGAAACAGAATCCAACAGCACATTACAAGTATCATACACCATGATCAATTGGGGTTTATTCCAGGAATGCCAGGATTCTTCAGTATATGCAAGTCAATCAACGTGATACACCATATTCAAAAACTGAAGGAGAAAAAACATATGATCATCTCAATAGAGGCAGAGAAAGCTTTCTAAAAAATTCAACACCCATTTATGATAAAAACCCTGCAGAAAGTAGGCATAGAGGGAACGTTCCTCAACATAATAAAGGCCATATATGACAAAACCACAGCCAACATCGTCCTCAATGGTGAAAAACTGAAAGCATTTCCACTAAGATCAGGAACAAGACAAGGTTGCCCACTCTCACCCCTCTTATTCAACATAGTCTTGGAAGTTTTAGCCACAGCAATCAGAGAAGAAAAGGAAATAAAAGGAATCCGAACCGGAAAAGAAGAAGTAAAGCTGTCACTGTTTGCAGATGACATGATACTATACATAGAGAATCCTAAAGATGCTACCAGAAAACTGCTAGAGCTAATCAATGAATTTGATAAAGTAGCAGGATACAAAATTAACGCACAGAAATCTCTGGCATTCCTATACACTAATGATGAAAACTCTGAAAGTGAAATCAAGAAAACACTCCCATTTACCATTGCAACAAAAAGAATAAAATATCTAGGAATAAACTTACCTAAGGAAACAAAAGACCTGTATGCAGAGAATTATAAGACACTGATGAAAGAAATTAAAGATGATACTAATAGATGGAGAGATATACCATGTTCTTGGATTGGAAGAATCAACTTTGTGAAAATGACTCTACTACCCAAAGCAATCTACAGATTCAAGGCAATCCCTATCAAACTACCACTGGCATTTTTCACAGAACTAGAACAAAAAATTTCACAATTTGTATGGAAACACAAAAGACCCCGCATAGCCAAAGCAATCTTGAGAACAAAAAACGGAGCTGGAGGAATTAGACTCCCTGACTTCAGACTGTACTACAAAGCTACAGTAATCAAGACAGTACGGTATTGGCACAAAAACAGAAATATAGATCAATGGAACAGGATAGAAAGCCCAGAGATAAACCCACACACATAGGGTCACCTTATCTTTGATAAAGGAGGCAGCAATATACAGTAGAGAAAGGACCGTCTCTTCAATAAGTGGTGCTGGGAAAACTGGACAGTTACATGTAAAAGTATGAGACTAGAACACTCCCTGACACCATACACAAAAATAAGCTCAAAATGGATTAAAGACCTAAATGTAAGGCCAGAAACGATCAAACTCTTAGAGGAAAACATAGGCAGAACACTCTATGACATAAATCACAGCAAGATTCTTTTCGACCCACCTCCTAGAGAAATGGAAGTAAAAACAAAAAAAAAACAAATGGGACCTAATGAAACTTCAAAGCTTTTGCACAGCAAAGGAAACCATAAACAAGACCAAAAGACAACCCTCAGAATGGGAGAAAATATTTGCAAATGAAGGAACTGACAAAGGATTAATCTCCAGAATTTACAAGCAGCATATGCAGCTCAACAACAAAAAAAAACAAACAACCCAATCCAAAAATGGGCAGAAGACCTAAAAAGACATTTCTCCAAAGAAGATATACAGACTGCCAACAAACACATGAAAGAATGCTCAACATCATTAATCATTAGAGAAATGTAAATCAAAACTACAATGAGATATCATCTCACACCGGTCAGAATGGCCATCATCAAAAAATCTTGAAACAGTAAATGCTGGAGAGGTTGTGGAGAAAAGGGAACACTCTTGCACTGCTGGTGGGAATGTGAATTGGTACAGCCACTATGGAGAACAGTACGGAGGTTCCTTTAAAAACTACAAATAGAACTACCATATGACCCAGCAATCCAACTCCTGGGCATATACCCTGAGAAAACCATAATTCAAAAAGAGTCACGTACCAAAATGTTCATTGCAGCTCTATTTACAATAGCCAGGACATGGAAACAACCTAAGTGTCCATCATCAGATGAATGGATAAAGAAGATGTGGCACATATATACAATGGAATATTACTCAGCCATAAAAAGAAACGAAATGGAGATATTCGTAATGAGGTGGATGGACCTAGAGTCTGTCATACAGAGTGAAGTAAG